>VZTL01028022.1:0-34128 GCA_013400535.1 Scopus umbretta | reverse complement strand
GGGGGGAGAGAAACAGGGAAAAAGCCCCAACAGGTTTGTTGCAAAAACAGTTATATAATTCACTATCTGCAAGGGTAGGATCAGTAAGGATCCTAATGCTAGCACCTCCAGTGCAGAAAGGTGCAAAATCACAGCACCAGAGAATCAGGAATCATTGAGGTCTCCAGTTATAGCAAGGTCTCCAATTACTGTTGCAGCTGCTGCTGCAAACACTTCTGTGTGGCTGTGGACTATCAGGAACTCATCCTTCTCACAGCTTAAAAGCTAAAAACCCCCAAAGATTGTTTTTAATTGTAGCTAAGGACAGATACTACTTTTTAAAGCAAGGAGTTAGGTAATGAGTAGTAGCATCGTAACTCTTTTCAGTTCATCTGCTGAATTAATTTCAGTCCATCTCCTGCTATGCAGCAGGAGTCACCCATCTGTAATTAATGGAGAATCGACAGTGTAAAATTAGTATCAAAAGAGAATTAGCATGTCTGAACCAAATTCTGCTCAGTTTGCTCATGTTCCAGCTCTGAACAATTCTTGATCTATATAAATGCAGATTAACTTTGAGCTTCCTTAACAATCCCCCATTCTAGCTAAAAGAATCAAATACAACTGAGATACAATTTCCTTCAAATATAATTTATTTTCCAATATCTTTATTTTGACATTAAAATAATGATGAAAAATGTCTTCATATTAGTTCGCAAGACAGCATTGCTAGAAGGTGAAGCGTTTGTCCATACACACACCACTCTCTCTCCTTTCTTCTGTGAGACTGACAGGGCAGAACCCATAACCTGGCCCCCAATAAAACTCTGTCAGTTTTGAGGATCCTTCTCCTTGTGCCTCAGTGACACCTCCCTCTGGAAAACTGTTCCTACCAGTCTGAGAGCCTGGGCCCTGCCACACTCACTTGAAGCGCTGTAAATCTGATTAATACCGTCAAAAATATGGGCCAGACTAGCCTGTTGAGGATGCTTCGAAGAGTTTTCAGTGGTATAGAACTTATTTT
Source organism: Scopus umbretta (assembly GCA_013400535.1). NCBI lineage: Eukaryota > Metazoa > Chordata > Aves > Pelecaniformes > Scopidae > Scopus > Scopus umbretta. The sequence goes on along the minus strand of VZTL01028022.1, from coordinate 33,125 downwards.
TTCCCGAGGCAAAGTCATGGTTCCTTAGTGGATTCCACCTTTGACAGCTCAGCTGTTTTTTCTGTAACCTTGCTTTAAAACATGTAGTTGTCATATCTTAATCAGTTTGAGCATTTATTTCTAGAGTTAGAAAAAAGTCTTTTTTTTCACGTTATAGAATCACAGAGTCATAGAACATCTTGAATTGGAACGGACCCATATGGATCTTCGAGTCCAACCCCCTGCTCCTCACAGGACTACCTAGAACTAAACAGTATGACGAGGAGCATCGTCCAGACACCACCATGCATTTACTTCAAAATATCCAGTGCCAGCCTGCTTGTCTATAAACCTAACTGCAGTGTGCAGATTGCGCTGCCTACTCAAGGACTGTGCAAAATAACTGTTTATTGAAAACACTGCATCCAATTCTTAAGGTTAAGAAGAAAGCGTTCTATTTCCTTTCAAAGCCAGGTTACTACTTAGCTATTCTAGTTTACTCATGTTAAACAATCCCTTCCCTTTTTATGTTTACTTTCAATTTAATGACACTGCTTATCATCAACTGAAAGAAGTTTTTAACAGTACCACCAAAGTTCAATGTTAAAAGAAGAAACCCAGAGAAAACAGACCTCTAAGGCTGTACTTCAAGAAATTTCTTCAGAATGAAATCTTTTAGAATACTTCAGAACATTACTTTAGAATAGGTAAAGTAAAAAGAAAAGCAGTTTGCATACCACCCTGACCTTACTGTCACAGTAAGTACCATCTTTTCCTTAATGTAAAAACACTTGTAATTTCTGGAATGACTCTTTATGTAAATTAAGTCAATGCCTTATGACACTAAATGCTTACTGTTCAACAGGACAACTTTCACAGAGTTGAAGACAACATGTGAAATAGAATGACTGTTTGCTGGCAACCCTTTTATTAGAACAAAATGACTCTCCAAATCCAAAAGTCAACTAGTATGGAAAGGGTTAATATTATGTTAAAGGGAGAAGTATTTAAAAATAACAATTACACCTGACACTATAATTACAGTGCCCTAGTGTATAATCCCAAAAGAAAACAGAGACCTTTTGCCAAAGGTGATTTGAGTGTTAATATGAAACCCAACATGCCCTTATTTTAATTACATATGTGCCTGCTGAGAACATATGATAGAGTCCAAAAGCTAATTCATTGTCAGCATGACAGCAGAAACTAATATTAAATCTTGCACACCAAGTAAGTTTTCCAGATTACCAATTACCACACAAAAATAGGACACATTGCAAATGTGGTAATCAGCATGAAAGTAAAATGCGAACAAAATATTGCTAAATAGAGCTCAACTCTGAGCCAGCAGTGGGTATAAAAAAAATCTCCAAATAGTTCATCCTTTCTCTTCAAAAGCAGCAGCGTTCAGTTGGTCTAACTCTAACCCCACTTACACCAGGCTTGCACTGACTTTCACCATGTTGATCCTCACTGGCACTGTAATAAAGTAGTAACTGTTGTCTACAAACCTCATTAATTAGTTAAAGTACATACTTCAATTGCTAATTCTCTTTAGCAATATATAACAGCAGTTCAAAGCAGATTTGTTTGTTTGGTGGTTTTTTTTTTTTTTTTTCCTTTTTGTACTTACCCTTAAATTTTCTGCATTTCAAAGATACTACTGAGTGTTTTTGGATTCTCTTCTCACAAGTCCCTGGCAGGTTTCTGGCACTGAAATCATGTTAAGAGTCAGTTTATACCTCTTAACCCACACCAGCATGCTAACACTCATGATTTACATTTAATTATGGACATATTCATGCATCAGTCAGTATTTTCTAAACAAAGTGCCTGGAGTATGAAGAGGAGAACCCAGAGTCAGCCCACACTGACGAGCTAACCCTGGGGAAATAAGACATAAGCGCAATTTTGAAGGCAGCACAGACCCAGCCAATACTTCTAACTGCATCTTTACCTGCCTTTTTGTTGCTTTACTGATGCATTATTAATTAATAACTACTGAGCCTTCCCAACAGAGCATTTTAAATAACAGTTGAATTTCTTTATGGATGATTATGAATCATAAAAGTATGTCTGCATGTTCAAGGCAATAAACAATCCCAGGTAGGGAGCCTGAACTGCTGGGGAAACTGCTCTTTGAAGCTTGAAGTTTTAGGGATGCTAAATGTCTACTGTGTAGTATTACACAATTTCCAGTCTAACTTAATCCAATTAATCTGAAGAAACGTAGGATTTTCTGCATTTTGCCTCAGCATAGGCAAATGCTGTTCAAAAGGAAGATGATGGAATTTTAGAAAAGCTGCAGGGTCGGTTAGGTTCACTGCTTTATCCAAATGAAGCTATGCCAATTTAGGCCAGCTAACAATTATCATTTTCAGTTCTGAAGTAAGATAATGAAAAGAAAATTGTCAAATCACAATTATTTCTACTCAAGATTTATGCAAATGATGAAATATGTTTCATCCGCTTTGAAATGTATTATTCAGGGATGACGCAAGGTTTTCACGTTCTGCTTGAATTCTGGACAAACTCTGAAAGTTTTGAAGGTTTATTAAGGGCAGCTTTGTGCTATTGCAGCTGGATAGTTTTAGATACAGGTTGAAATAAATTTGTAATGCTTGAAGATGAAAACTCATTTGGAGTTCCTATTTATCCATAGGATAATTTTTTCCATCTCCACCTCAAAGAATAAAAAGCCTCCTACTATTCAAAGAAAATTCCAGCATTAGTGTTCAACAGTATCACCGCCTTTAAGGGAGAAAGGAACTTGCACTTCCCATTCACTCTGTAGTAGCTTTAGTTACCATCTGAATGAGGATTTTATTTTTTTTTTTTCCTATTGGCTGTGCTTAATATTTCTTTCTAGTGTTTAAACTGGTACATAGACAGCAAGTTTTTAACAGTTGGACTCAATGATCTTAAGGGTCTTTTCCAACCTAAATGATTCTATGAGTCTAACTGACAACTGATGAAAAGGGCAGCTTCAGCTGTGCCTACGGATCCTGTTACTTGCCTTCTAGACAAATAATCCAAGCCCAGGCCCTTGCCATATAACACTTGGCAGATGAGAAAAAAAAAAAGTTATCTACACTGTTTTCTGGACAATGCAATACAAAATTATTAATCTGTATTTAGGCAAACTCTAGGCAAGAGAACACATGCGAGAGGAAATGCAGAGCAGAGCACAAGAGCAGCGAGGCGTCACAGTACGTGGGCTGTTTCGATGGCCATTTGCATGGGACCAGTCTTATCCACTAGCTCCGAGGCACAAATCCAAACGCCATCCTGTGGTTTTGCTTCCAGCTCTTCCAAAGCCACATGTTTTTATTCCACTGACCCCCCATGTACCTTCTATACCCTGAGCATAAATCAGTCAAAGGTAAGCTTAGTCATCTGGAGTAGTTGTTCGACACATCTTGGCAGACAAAGTAATTGCGGCCCTTCTCTTCTCCTGGCCTTCAGGAAGGAGTCACCCCGCAGGCCTCTAGAAGGATTTGTGTGTGCCCTCTGAGGATAGCCAGCATGTGGATGTCAGCCCTCCTTATTCTGCTCAGTCCTGGTGAGAATTTTTACTCATCTTTCAAAGCAAACAGAATTTGCTCTCAATTCCCCAGACAAACTACTACTATACTTTTTCTTTCTAATATTTCTTTCTGTCTCCTAATCTTAATTCTTCTGGTTTATGGCTCAGTCCTTCTACAGGGATTCATACCAAATAGAAAGAATAATATCTTTCCTACTTTCAGATATTAAGATGGATCATTATTCCTCCTGATATGTTAGAAGAAATTTATCAGTTTGAGTTATGAGGCCTTTCTGACTGTGAAGATTTAAACATCGATTTAATGCCAACTTAAAGACTCCTAAAAGTGTAGGAGATTGCATTAGATAAATAATTTAACAACAAAAGGTATATCAAGGCAGACATTATTGCAACCTTCTACCAATCAGTCACCATTTTCCATGTTTATCCAATTTTCATCTCAAGTCTCTGTACATCAAATTGCCTAGACATATACTACACAACTGAAATAACTTCATCATTGAATAAAATTGCATAGCCATTAAAATTCTCTAATATCAAGATAGCTGACATTATGTTAAATATTGGCTTCAATTCTGTAGGGTAATAAATTCTGACCTAAATTCAATCTTTCATGAATAGCTGATTCATAATGAAAAATTACTGTTTTCTTACTTTACCTTAGGAAATTTACTGTGGAAACTAATACAGCACTGGGCAGTCTTTGAAAATACATGATAATTAAAAACATAGTTCCCTTCTTAGCCACCCTGAAGCAAAGGGAACAGATTTGTTTTCATGCAAAAATATCAGACATGCTAATAGCTACCAGATCAAGAAAGTTACTATCATGCTTTTCCCAGGTCTCTAATGCAGAAGCAATCAATTGGTACACCTCACAACTGACACCTCTTACAGTAGCTATCAGCCAGTAGCCCTCACACGCAAGTCCCTGTACCAGGTGGAAGCTGCTGAGCCAAAGAGATGAAAACGGAGGGGCAACATCGCAGAACGCTTTTCCTCTGATTTCACATTTGTGCATCACCATGGTGCAAAGCTGGAGAACCGTCGCCACCGATGTGTTAATAAATTTGTTGAAGGTATAGTATGTCAGATTGGACCTACAGCTGGACTGCTCTCTTGCCTGCCCTCATCCCCCCAGCAAAAAATTACAGTTTTTCAGGGACGGAACTATAGGTTTTAGTGCTTAAATTAAGTGACTCCTGAGAAACTTTGTTACCATTTTCCTCCTTAAAGATACTTTTGTTCAGCAAACTCCTTTAGGGGACTCAGAAAATGTTACTATTTTTTAACAAAATTATTTCCAAGTCTCTTGATAAACAGGATTTTAAATCCACTTAAATACCAAACTTAAATCCACTTAAATACCACCACACACCATTTTTCCTCTGCATATATTTGCAATGGAGTTAAGGACCTGTTATCCCTGATCTGTGCATGGTATGATTTGTCTGAAGCATCCCAAAAAGCCTGTGACAGATCGAGAAAGGAAACGCAAGTTTCCACAGTGCTAGTCTAGGGCTTACTTTCTAGTTGGTTTATGATCTGGCATAATGGAGCATATTCTTGCTGTTGCTCTTCAGTTGGGAGCTCTCTAATGACTTCTCTGAGTAATCACATCCCCAGGTGATAATATAATAGACAGACTTCGAAAAATATTCTTTCATCATAGGGACAACAAGAGAATCTTCTTTCTTCCTTCTTCTTCTAAATGAGACTTCTGCTTGGATGGCTTCCAGTATAACTCTCTGAGCCATTTCTTGCACTGGGGGTCTCTTTGCTCTTCTTTCCTAAATTTTTGCTGTCTGCAGCAACAGAACGCAAACATCATGAAAACACAAAGATGATCCTGTCTGCATGTTTGGCAAATTATGCCTACAAATGGCCATAAACGATCAAGAGAAATGAAAATGTGTGAACTTGTGTGTTAACTGCAGCCTTTTCACTGTAAATGATGGAGCTGAATCTAATGGGATTTCTCATTAAGAAGATCTAGAAGTAGACCATTTTGAACAGATTTCCTTTTTGCTGACTAGATGAAGAATGCCAGAGATGTCTGAAGCCTCCTCACAGTGTTACTTGGGAACATGACAGATGTGATTTTCCCATTTGCTTTTCAGGGATCTGCTGGTAGAACATTTTCAGAATCAGATCTGCCATAAAACCGTTCTTATTCCCAAAATACTGGAGGGATGTGCTTTGCTTTGGACCATACACTTCAATTGACTGGTAAAGGAAGAATCCCCAGCCCTGAATATCTCTCTTCTCTTCTTGACATTTTCTTGTTCCTAAATAATCTTATTTTTCCTCAGTGATCTTAAAATTACAAAGATAGAAGTGCACAGAGACATTTTAACTTGCACTGATAAAGGTTATTAAATAAAGTTACTGAAATAAGACATAATTTAAATTAAGTCATCAAAACTAGTGCAATATACATCAGTTAAACCTCTAGCTTACTTTGCTTTTAATACTTCATGGGAAGCTTGGGTTTGCCTTCACCTCCTGGCAGAAAATGGTAGAATTATCTACAAAAACACACCAGCTCCACATAGCCTCCCTCTGCTGTGGCTTGGCAAAGCCAGTGTATGTTATGTAGAAGTCTTATTCACAATTAACCTCAGAAGCTTTATTCACAATTAATCTCAGCGACACTTCTCATTAGCCATTTGCTTACTCTGGCAAGGTGGGCAATGGAGCCAGGCTGCATTCTCCTGTCCCGCTTTGCCTTCTGTAAGGCAGTATATTCCTTACAATGCTTTTGAATAAGCAATTAAAGAATGTAACTCTTTCTCAGACAGAGAGAATGACGTTGAGAGAGATACTCAAAACTGTTCAGAGGCTCACAGATGTATTAGTGAAATTCTTTCAGAGCACCTACACCTAGGTCCCATGCAAAGGAGAAAGTACAAATGGGTAAAACATATATTGCAGTAAATTCCTCTTTCAACATTCCCTTTTCCTCCCTACTATTCAGAAAATTGCCCAGAATGAATCACAGCCCACAAATAGATGGAGAACATGAAAATGTATGGTTCTGTTTAGTCATGCTACTATCAAGCTCAACGATATTATGCAGCACAGTAACATACTGCATACACAGAAGCTTTCAGTACAAAAGTAGCATGGTTTAAAATACTCCACTGCACAGTAATACCCATTGGCTGGATAGAAACCTTCACTTTCAATTAAAAACACAGGTGACTAAGCAGTGAGAGCAGTTAAGCTGCTATTTACAGCTGGTCACAAGCGTGTATTCTCATCAGCAATGTGTTTCTCTTACAACTTTTAATGAGTTTTACAAATGAATCAAGTCTTCAACAAAACACTTCACCATTAGTTTGGGCGAGAAAGTGTCCACAAAAGCAAAGCAATCACCTTGCAACAAAGAGAATTATACAAGCAATTATATTCAAGTTACATGGAGGGCTGCCTTGAACTTCAGCTAAGGAGTGAGGTTTCCAGCAAGATTTGTAGAAGATCCTTTCAACAGACAGCTTTTTTTTTGTGGTGCTCCCTGACAAGACCTACAATTGTTGCAGACTATCATGCCTCAAGGACAACTGGTAAGCAAATACAAGACGGAGGAATTAGCAAGGAAGTGGGAGATGAGCTCTGTAGACAAGCGTTTTCAAGCTGATCCACGCAAAGGTGATGTGGTATCTTTACAGTATCATGAAGATTTCATTTTCAAACTCACAAAGTTGGCCCCCAAACCATCAGCATGACAGATACCAGAAAGTCGTCCTCCTACAAGAATCTTCATTTGCCATTGTCATGGTTTAACNACCATAGCAGCTACTAGGAAGAAAATGAACTCTATCTATCCCAGCCGAAACAAGGATAGCCATGGTAGTAATTCCTCAGGGAGTAATGCAAGGTAAGGACACCAGTATCTACATAAAAGCTTTTGATTCATGAGGACACAGGCTTTTTTTTTCTAAACTCCTGGCATAACTCAAAGGCACCATCTATACTGCTGTTAATAAAAGTGTGTGAGGCTGAAGTTTTCACTGAATTTCACTGCCTGTGGAGAAAAACACGGTCCCAGTCCCTCCAAAACACAGCCAGTGTGTATATGTAGTAATGATGAACAGGAAACTTGAACCCAAGTCTGAACCAAGCCTTTATATGCTTACCAACGAGTTTAATACGTACCACCCACTGACAACCTACATGCACCCGCTCTCCTTAGTCTAGACAAAGAGCATCATTAGGAGGTAGAATGGCCTTTCTTCAAAACTTTTAATGCCCAGAAAAGTTGTAGCAGCATAACAGAAGGTGGCGCGGCAGGGGAACGCAGCCACTGGAGTACGGCCAATGTTCTCCTGGCAGCACTGCCCATAGAAGACCGTATTATCATGAGAACAGCAATATGGAGAAATTCTGTTTTAAAAGGCAACAAGCGATTCAGTGCCGTGGAACAAATCCTACAAGTTTCACAATTTGAAAGCATATACAATCACTATTCATATTATTTTAAATAAACTACAGGGTTTGAGTTAATAGATAATGATTTTCCTGCAGTATGGTTCTGGGTTTTGGCTTAAATCTCCCACTATTCTTACAGTGACATCCACTGGAAGAAGACAGACGGGTAAGCGCTGAACACAAGAGATGGTAGTGATGATTTAGCCTCAGCAAGATCTAGGAGAAAGGACTGAAAAATTCTTTGGCCTCCCTGGAAGCTAATGAGAAAACTAGAAAAGGAAAATTATGGACTTTTGCCATGGACCTTTCAGTAGGGCCAGGACTTTAAAACCAGTATCTTATTTTATAGTAAAACTGTAAATAGAATACTTCAGTGTTTAGTGTGTGTTAAACTAAGCCTGATGGTGACAGCAGGAGATACGGGGAGTTGGGAGTACTCTGTTCTTCCTTACAAAGGTGCCAATCAGGAATAACTTCTTTGACACAACTAGATGATAAATCAGTGACATATCATGGATATTAAAATAGTGAGAGTGGGGAATTAGGGCTATTCACTTCTAACACACTCTCAAACTATCAAAGATGAGCATTTATTTTGAGGACTAAACATACATTGAGCAATTTCAAAATCTTTTCCAAGGTTGCTCAGCTACAGATTCTTGTCATTCACTTTTTCTACAGCAGCCATGATTACCCAGGGAGAAAAAAGACTGATGTTTTAAAACTTCTGCGTAAGAAATATTTGCAAGAGAAACAACTGAATTACAATCTGGAGTCTTAAAATGGCATTAATGTCCTGTAAGATTGGCTTCATGCCTAGACTGTTGACATTTTAATTCAGAGTAGATCCCTTAAACAACTCTTCCTCATTTCCAAGGGAAGACATTACAAAACAGCTATTGGTCTCATAAAGCCCAGCGACTCCTGAAATACATCAAATAAATGTACCCTTGCAAAAATCTGCTTGAAAAGGGGTGCATTCCCTTTAACTATATACTTATTCCTGTAACAAACTCTGCAAATAGTTACAGCATCTGTTTCAAGAAACCACAAAAGAGGAAAATTCTTTGCCCCAGCTCAGAAGGAGGAAATTAAATGTCAAGACTTTTCCCCCCAATTATTTTAGAAGTAATACAGTCAGTGCCACTGACTTCAAACCAAATTGTGGCAGCCTCGAGCCACAGCTAGTGTGGGATTTCTGGGACATGACACTTCCCCATGCTCAAAATAATAGTTCATCAGCTGTGGATTCCTGTGACAGCACAGTATTACTTCACTAAGTAATGGTACTTAGAGAAGTGCAATGGTTAGAAAGGCAGAGCTGAATTTCTAGTGAGTCAGCCTCAGCAATCTCCTTGTTCCTTAGTGACATTTTAGGCCTAAAACAAAAAGCAAATCTGAAAGCTGTTGTTGCCTGCTTACAATTAGTACATAACAATGACACTCTAACACAGTTTTGTTATGGTTGCAAAGTCAAATTAGGAAAGAATTGAAGCTGCTTCTGCAACCTCATCTCAAGCTCAGTTCAGTACTACTGTGCATCATCGCACAGCTGCTTGCTTAGCATTGAATAAAAATAAGAGAATTAGGTGCCATGTTTCCTTTTAAAGGCCTGTCTACTAAAATCACTGTAATGAGTCCACTCCAGAGGTCCAACACCTATTTTGTATGGAAAAAAAACATGACTGCCAGTATGAATCAAGTTTTCCTACCACAGGGGAAGGTTGGGTTTGGTGGTTTTGGTTTGGGGTTTTGTTTTGGGGTTTTTTGGGGTTTTGGTTTTCGTTTTTTTTCCCCTTGCTTTCCCTCCAACCTTACCAGCTCATACCATTGTACCAACAATTTTCTCTACCCACAGTTGTATTTGACTCTCCCCTCCAACACTCTGTCCACACATTTCAGGATCACTGGGAAGTATTAGCGATCACTTAAGTACTTTTCTTTCATCTCTGTACATACACAGTAATCTTTATCAAAACATTCACTGAGCTTCTGCTACCTTCATGCACCCTTCCCAAGAGCTTTGCAGCAAGGACATACTTAGCCATTATCCTCTCCCACGCTTGCCCACGCTCCCCCTTTAATGCTCCATAAACTGATACCATTTTCCAAAACAGAGGCTTGGTGAGAACTAGTGCTGCTGACCATAAATTTTCCAGCCCTTCTGCCCTCCATTCCTTGTGTCATGCATTGCTCTCGGCATTTCCTTAAGATGCCACTTGTCAAGATGTTTTTCTGCAAGTCTGCTGCCCTGGCCTGTGAGGGACCAACTCTGCAGCCTCCAGATCCACAGGTGACCAAACAGGCCTAATGTGGAAAAACATGACCAGACAGTAGCATCATGTGGAAAAAACAGAGGAACATCAGTCTGGTTTCATTCTCCCACTTCTAAACTTGCAGATGATCTAGACAGGAATTGTCTGTATTTAAATGAAAGGATTAATTGACACAGACAACCCAATACAGTTTTCCCCTCACTGAATTTCTTCTAAAACCAAAGCTTTAACTATGCAAGACAGTGCTGACAGAGCCAGCCTGTGCTCATAATGGCCTTATTTTGGGGAGAAGGCTCCCTCAGCTCTGCAGTGGCACAAGCTCACCCATCCCTGAGAAACACCAGTCTCCTGTCCTCTACACTGCAGCTGACCCCAGAGATTCAGGGAGCCAGCAAAACAATGTCACCCTGTTTTGGCATGCCACAGGGACATTTCTAGCAATTCCAGCTCCCTTACAAGGTGTACGCAGACCTTCCCTCTGCAAATAAACTTGTCCCGTTTCTGACCCACTGGCCAGATCCAATTTCTGAGTATAATTCATTCATTTGGCCCTCTGCCCAGTGAACAACTCGGCTGTGAGCAGGGGGAAGTGCTTTGGCAGCTCTTACCATCAAGGCTGCCGCATGATTCCCTTCAAATGACCAGAGCGCACTGGTCACCCAACAGCAACGCAGGCAGCCCTACGGTGGGACACGGGCCTGCACATCCAGTCTGGTGACAGGGGCTTACGTACACTTTGGGTCCTAGCATTTATTACATGCGTTTTCATCACATATATGATAAACTCCAGTCCTCATCCATACAATGAGGTAGGGTCCATCTTCAGCCAAAACAATGAAGTATCTTTTCATTACTTACATGCTGATTTTAACTATTCAAACTTGCACATGGGGCCATAATAAAAGTTAATCTGAGAATCACAGGCAACATACATTCTTTTCCTTACAGTGCCACAGCTTCACTGACTTTATTAGAGCTGGTTCTGCTTTATACATGTAAGGGGAGAGGAGAGACACACCACTTCATAAACACATTTCACCTAAAATGCAAGTACTGAGTCTTGAAATTGCCCTTTATAATGAAAGAAGTGCTGGAAACGTGGTTTCCAGAACAGAACACAATCTCTGTACATGGTGTAATTACATCTTAGTGTTCTGCTGAATAACAGTGTATGGCTTAAATGCTATTAATTGTAAGCAATTTTGTTCCACAGGATGTTGTTCGCTGATAACTACTCAGTTAGGGTTATTTTGCAATTAGTCTACTCACAGTAAATTTATTGCAACCGGAGTCATCTGTGGTGCAGCAAATTAAAATGCTGTCTGGACTGCACATGCAGTGGCTCTTACATGCTCCTTAAACTGTGTATAGCTCACCACAGTAATATTGTCACTCTAACAGATTAAACATACAGAAAAGCAGCAGCAGCCAATGTCATTGGGAATCCTGAAACCAGGAGAAAAAGACAAATTTGGGGTTCAATAACCTTTAGATCAAACCCAGTGAGTCCAAAAATGCATTGCCAAAAATGTGAAAGCTAAACAAAGCCATACATTTGTATGTCACTGTGTGCATACACATGCATACTGAGCAGAAGAAATTCTGTATTTGCTTAGTTACAGGTCCCATTCTTTTAAAATTCTATAGAGGATGCTCTTATTTCCATGCCTTGAAGAACTGCTCTACTCCACCCCATAAGTATTGGGCATCTTAGTGGCTTATCCACTCCCTTCTTGCAAATCATACCTCTTTCTGTTGAGTGCTGTGAAGTAGTCACATAAAAACATTAGAAACATGCAGACTGCTATTACCTGTGTGTATTATTCAGTAAACAGAGCTCCAGAGCCCTTTCTCTCAGTTTGAAAACCAAAAGAAGGCTGTGTCTTCTAAAATGAAATTGAATTTTTTCTTCTCAGCAGCCTGTAAGAAGCTGAAAAGTCTTGCTTCAATGTGCCAGAGCAGCATTATCAATAAGCAACCAGGGAGAAAGCAGTCTAATCTGCAAAGAACTATTTCAGGGCTGACGAATGATGTGGAATGAGGGTAGCTTGATTATTTTTCTACTTTATTTATGAGTTGGGTTTACCCCACAGGGATGAAGGTAGCAGAAAACCTGTTTGATTTGTAAACTAAGAAAAGACAACAGAAGAGCCAAGGGAAAATAAATCAGGCTTACCTGAGGCTCTCTGCTTTCCTAGGGACTTTTCTTTTGCCAGAACTACATCTTAGAAAACACCCCTCAGAAAAAACTGTTACATACTTTTGGTCTATCTAGGGCCATAGATCTGGGCCAAGTGTAAACCCAGTTGGGTAATTAATGACAAGGATTAGGCCAGAGTCTCCCCTGGGGATAAGGCAGCCTAGAGAAGCTGGCCCAGAGGAGGGCTGATGCAGATACCACTCGGCACCGTGCCTGCGATGACTCACGAACCTGGTGCCAATGACTAAGGAGGAACCGAACTGCATATCCAGCAAACTTGCAAGGCAAGAGATTCAGAGCTACAGACTACGACGATCCACGTGGGAGTGAAAAACAGAGAATGCGGGGACTGAATCCAGCCAATGGGTCAGAAGGTGGGCTTTTTTCATTGCAGAAGAAAGACTGCAAGTAGAAGTCACAACTTTAATATGCATGTTGAAACGTGGAGTTGTGTAATTGTAATTGCATTGCTGTCCAAGAATCTGGGCAGCAATCTCAGTAGTCAGGGTCACAGTGGCCACTCTAATTGCACTCCTGCCCACGGTAATAAGGGATTCTGCTGGGGGAACTGTGGCGCGGGTCAGGCCACTTGTGCTTTGTCAAAGAGCAGTTTATCTAGGTATAGAGTGAAGCTTATTTTAAACCCAAGAATTTGCATTGAAACTTCTGCTTCTTCCCAGTAAGAGCAGAAGCGAGTCTGGCACACCAGTGGAATCGGTGTCTCTAGTCTGGCCTGTACAGGACCAGGCTGGAGATGGCCCCAGCAAGGAAACAATCTGGCACATTGTCCACAGGTTGCTGATGTCCATATCGTGTCTCCTGAGAAGAAATGAACTCCCCAAAAGGATGTCTCCCTGTACCCTCTCCCCATCCTGCACAGGCAAAATTTGCCCTTTCCTCATCTAACCTTGCGCTGAACCGACTTTTCCCCCTCTTACATTCACTGACTGCATTTCCCCTCAAAACACGCTTCTACAAACTGCAAACATTCCTTTCTGAATGAAGGGTGACTTGCAAGCTGCCTGTTGCCCCGATCTCAGCTGTGACTTTGGATAAGGCTCCTCCTAAAGCCTTTGACATCAAGTTCCTGTTCTGTAGCGTTTGTGCCCTCTTTTCAGGACCAGCTTATTAGGAACTGCCAGCTCACGTGCTCTGCAAGTCAGGTAACTGGTAAAGTTACCATGTCCCGTTTTGCTGCTTCAGCAGTGTTGTCTCTCTGCAACATCCTTAGAGGGACTGCAGCCCATGTCCTCTTGTTCTCACAGAAATAATGCCTGCATGTCAAACAGGTAGTAAACATGATGGTTTTAACAAGCCTTTCTTTTATACACTGAAAATAGTTATATTTGACTTCCTTTGCCTGTTGCCTTTGGAAACAATAAAATACTCAAAAGAAAAAAGAAACAGCTTGTAAGATCCTGTTCTCATTGATAACCACTCAAGTGAACGTATCACTTAACATTTATGACAATCCAGCTGGATGGAGTCATGTCCATGATTGATAGCTACACTTAGCAACTTCATGGTTTTGATCAGCTGAGACAGGATCCGAGGGGATTAAATGCTGGATGACATCTCAATGGAAACCATAGCACTGGGAACAGGTTTATATGTTGGGATAATGGATGAATGTGCTGCTCCAATGCATAAATATTTATAGTTCACAGCTCTGCTGAAAACAGACAGGAAACCTTTTTTTCAGACCAAACTGAAGGGAATAGCACTGACATGCTGAATACATAGACAGTCCTCGGATGTCTGACTTTTGCTGACAAACAGCATATAGCTTTGTTGATGCATAAAGTGGCAAGACCTCTACTCAGACCTCCCCCTACCAGCAGTCCTAACAATGGGGTGTCTTATATCCCCAAAAGCTGATGGCCAGTCCTTCGCAAACATCTCCTAATCAAGTTCAACTCCTTTAAAGGACCTCTGGAGTTGATGAAGACACTTTCGATGAGGGATGGAGCCAGTCTGAGTGAACAACGGCAGTATTTATGTTCTGCAGTGGGGAGGTGAGATCTGAGACCACAACACACTTAAACTCAGGCAATGTATCTTAAACAGGGCTGTAAAACTTAAGGGATTACCAAATTATATATATGTAAGGCCTTCCAGTAGGCACTGAGCACCTTCAGTTTTGGGGTTCCTACAAGTCTGGCTTGATAGTCTTGTATTCAGACATGCGAGAAGCGGCTTCAAAGTCTGGATCGCCTCGGTAGGTCTGATGGCCCAATCTGCTCGTGCATTGGCGCCTCCTGCATAAGCAACTCGTGTTCCATTCAATATGCTGCTGCTTTATCACTTCCCCACAGCAAAGCTCCCAAATCTGCTCTAGAGCAATCCTCTACATAACACAGGATGTCCAGATTTTCTGCCAAGGAAATCTGGCTGTTGAAGCGGTTAACTTCAGCTGTCAGCATGGGCAGGAAGAAATAACCTCGAGGCAAAGAAAAGTTTTTTTCCATTTTCCATTTCCATTTTCCACAAGGATCCATCTGGCTAAGTTAAGACGTCCCTCAATTATTCTTTTTAAACAAGTATCACAGCCTAAAATCTAAATGAAACTCTAGCACTGCAAACCTAAAACTTCTAGCCCCAGTCTTTTTACGCTTAATTTTTTAATGTGGTATATATCCATACCTCAGGAGTTGTTACTAAATTCATGTGTATTTTACAATAAAACCATATTTGGACAACGACTCTATTTCTCTAGTCATGTTTGTAGCTCCCAGTTTTCCTGGACATTTTTCTATGTCTTACTACAAAGGAAGTATTTATACCAACGTGCAATGTACATACATGCTGAAAAGCTTCAAAGTGTAAAAGGTGACGCTGTTCTTGGTTCTAAGACCACGCTATTATCCTGACTGCAGGGCATATGAGATAAATTCTGCATTTAAAAAATGAAGCAATAAATATTTCTTGAGAAGCCTGTTTTTAAGAATGGCAGCTGTTTAAAACTTCTGGAAAGCCACCCTGCATCTCTAGGAGACAGAGTACCAGGCAGGGGATGGAATCATAGGCGTATGCAAAACTGTACACAGCTGCAGTGTGTGCCCCCACTAATGACAATATATCTTCCAGCTCTCTCCAAGATATCACTTGCATATCTGTATGTGATGCATTTACCCTACACAGGGTGTACAGCACTGATGACATTACTAAGATACGTCCTTGATCCCAAAAGGTGTAGGACAGTGTCTCCGTGATGCTGGCCTTCATCAGCTTTCTCACAGACCAGAGATGATTCTCCTGTCATTAAAGGAGAAGAGGGAAGGATACCAAGGACATGCTTATCACAGTGGCTTCCACCAGTGGCACCCCGCTGGGACCTCAGGGGCACCCAAGGGTACTCACTGATGCTCAGCTTGTCACTGATGTCTGGTTTTGTTCAATTTTTACCTCTCTACCGTGCTTTTATCTTCCCTTCAACTTGTGCTGCATTTGCTGCACCTCTCCCTGCTTCCTACTGAACATCAAGTCTTCTGCCTGCTCCATTAATTCTTTATCTCCAATGTCTGTCCACCCAGCTTAACGATTTTGAGTATTACCATGACAAGAAAGGGAGAAAAACCACCAAGAGAGACGTGGTAAAAACCAAACCAAACCAACCAACCAATAAAACCAGTCACAGATGCACTGGGGTGGGAAACGGGGTGCTCACACCATTCATCCTGGTAACACACATGACCTAAATTAAAAGCCTAAGCTTCCTATTACAGAGAGATGCTCTTGTTTGGAAACATCTTCTGGGGCACCTCCTTTTTTGCACTCTCTGTACAGGAAGTTTAGCCTCCTAATTTAGGCAATAGCACCATGGATCCTCCTCCCTCCTACACTGAAACCACCCGATAGTAACCACTGCTTTGAGATGATGCAATAAACAGGTATGCTGTGGGGGTTAGAGGATATAACTAAATATTCCTAATGAAAGAAACTAAACATCCCCTAAAATGCATTGGCTCACCACTTTTGCTGTACCACCTCGAAGCAAGACCTATTCTCTTGTTTGTAAAAGTTCCTCTGCACTTTCAGCTTGGACAAAGACATCAGCATATCCTTACAATTCTACACATACAAGACCTATTCTCTTGCTTGTAAAAGTTCCTCTGCACTTTCAGCTTGGACAAAGACATCAGCATATCCTTACATGCATGGGATGAAGTGCCATTTACAGGATGGGGACCTTGGACTGCTGTATAAACGAGGGCTGCTGTGGATAATGCTGTTCCTTGATCAATATCTACTTTGATCAACTGA
Organism: Scopus umbretta; assembly: GCA_013400535.1. NCBI lineage: Eukaryota > Metazoa > Chordata > Aves > Pelecaniformes > Scopidae > Scopus > Scopus umbretta. The sequence goes on along the minus strand of VZTL01028022.1, from coordinate 16,429 downwards.
TCAATGCTGTTGGAAAAAAAAAAAAAAAAAGAGAGGAAAAAAGCACTTTACTGTATGGGAAGCTTACAGCTAAATGAATGGTGGCACATGAAGAACTCTTCTTGAAAAGTAGGAAAAGGTCAGCTCACACATGCCAACTGACAGCAAGCTGAGAGACACCTCATGTAGCTGACTGCATGGAGAAACCAAAAGCAACAAATCAAAGCTTGGCTTAGGCTAGCAGAGGTAACTGACTCTCTAAAACAGTGATTTTGACAATTACTTTTGCTGATTGAAGAACATTAAAAATAGAAGTGAGCCACAAAATTGGGGTTTTTTTTCCCATGCTTTTGGAATTTTTTTAAATTTTAATTCTGATAATTACCTGGGTTATCACAATGCTTAGCAGTCCTGGTTATTAGCTAGGATTCCAATGTGCCAGAAAAATGGCTACATGGCCATAACAGCAATCCCACTCATTTCTCCATTAGCATGAGGCACCAAAATTCACCATGGCTGTTCCCTGATCCCCAAAACCCATGCAACTTCTGTACAGAATAACAAGAGTTCGACTACGATTCTCTCTGTCTGTAGATTAAAAACTAAAAGAAACAGCAGTAGCAGCTGAATTCCTAGATCACATCGTGTAAAAAAAATCTGGTGGAAGTGAAAAGAAATTCTATAAGAATCTACCACAGATCTTGTGACATTCATATAACTCTCTGTCTAAAACATCCTCAAACCCTTCCTTGTTCTCACAGACTAAGTACATTACACGTTCCTGCAATAAAGCCATTTTTTGTCATCAGAAGGCCATTTCAATTATACAGAATCCTTCTCCCGAGATACCGTGTTATTTTTCCTTCACCATCTACCAACTTACCCTCCAGCGTACAGAAACGTGTCACCTTCTCCGGCATCAGCTTTCCATGCTTGTGCTGACAATACACCTCTGCGATCTCCTGCCGACACTGCTTAGATTTAGACCGGGACATGGCTGAGATTGCCTCTTTGCCTGTTACCTCACACTTTGGTGGTTGGTCGTATCTCAGTTCAGGGGAGCTGTTTCCACTTTTTTTTAAATGATGCTGTCTGGGAGACCTGTGAATCTCCTTCAAATTGTTGTTGTTGCTGCTGTTTTTTCCAGGGTGATCACTGAATTGCACCACCTCATTGGAGTTCTTCCCCAGCAGCAAGTTCTCCTTCATCTTTTCCTCTTCCAGTTTCTTTCTCAAGTGCTCCTTTTGCTTGCTAAGGGGTTTTTTCACCAGCTCAGACTGGTGTTTTTGTCTCTGAGTCCTGGGAGCAAAGTTACTGTTATCAATACTTTCAAAGTCCTTGGGGACTGAATTTTCATTATTGCTGTCTGTTCGCATTTTCTCTTTCGGTCGGTGGGAAAAATAGCCATCCTATAAATGGGGAGAAAAATTATACTCATCTTACTGAAAATAGTCACATCCCATGCGTTACAAGCATTTCTTACATGAAAACACAAATCAATTACAATCCAACATACTGCAAAAAATCCCCATGTTAGGGTTCATTACAGAAAGACAGCTGAGAGAAGCCTCTCAGCTGCCCAAGTCAGTGCAGACAACCACTGCCTGCACCTTCATCACTGATCCAGAATCCAAACCCTACCTCAGGTGGAGCAGGGAGGTTTTACAAAGGTTTGTGAGCGATTATGAACCAGAGACTTCACCCTGACACCATTAAAAAATATCAATGGCAAAACCAACACAGTTTTCAATGGAGCGAGAGCAGGTCCTTCAATGCTTTCCTTCACTCCCTGTGTTAATGACCATAGTTTGGTATCCCAGGAACTGCCCCATTCTTCTGAAGAAAGCACCATGCAACTTTACAGCCCAAGCTTTTTTTTCAGTGAAGTAACGATGCTACAAACCAAACCCTTCCTAATGGTTGTTTTTTTGAGTTTTTACATAAAAAAACTTTGGAGAAGTGTTTCCCACGGGGTGCATTGCAGTCTTGCCGCAGGTGGGAAGCTGTGGCAGCAGCAAGCCCTGTGTGAGAGGGCGAGCAGCTGCAGATGCTCAGGCTCCCCAGGAGGGGCAGAGCCAAGCTCAGATGTCAGCTCTTAACCACCATGTTCCTCTTCTCCATGCTGGGTGCGCTTTGATAAATACACAGACCATAACATTACAGCATTTAAAATATATCATGTAAAGGAAAAGGAACAGACCATGTAAAATATTTGGCTGATGCAGAATAAAGCTTTGTTTCATGATTTCACCCCTGCCTCCGTCTATTACCACAGAAACTCATCCTATCCCATCAACAGCCTAGCAAGTTTACAACACCAAAATTAAAAGGAGGATTATCCCAGGGATCCTAAAGCAACAGAGACCGTGGCAATCTGCTCTAGAAAGGAAGTGACAGATGTAACAAAACCAAGAGGCACTTATATGTGTATATTACTATCAAATGGGAACCTGTCTGATAGCCAGGGGTGGGTGAGGTTGAGCTACCTTTGCTCCAGTCACCGAAACTAGTCCTCAGCCTAGTGGGGGATACAATTTTTAGACCCATGGAACAGTAAGTATCTCCATTTATTAAAATGACCAGTAGCAGATGAAACCAATGGGGACTTGTTATTAAAACATCTGAAGACAGGAGTATAAGTACTGATAGATTTTTTGAATCTGTCTTGTTTTCTTTCCAATCGTGAAAGACCTATCCAAAGCTCAGAGGCTGGTAAATTACAGCATCTGCTAAGCATGACTGATGGGAGCCACTCTTAGCACCTACGAACCACATTTTGCATTCAAAACATTTTACCAACATTAGCTAATTGTTTCTCACACCTCTTCTGTGAGGAATGATTTAACAGTCAGGTTTTGCAGAGGAAGGAGAGGGAGATAATGACTTATCCAAGGCCATGCAGGGAATCAGTATCACTTTGACCTCTGCAGCTCAGCAATAAGAAATGTTTGAATAGTTTATTCATTAAAAGATGTGGTTCTGTGAGCGACTGAAGTGATTCTCTCTCCATTAATAACTCCAGCTCGCACGTGGCTTTATCTACCAGACACGGAGGAATGCAGAGAATTTAAAAAAAAAAAAACAAAAAAACAAAAAACACAAACCCAAAAACAAACCCCAAAAACCCCACAAACCAAAACCCAAACTTTTTTCAAACAAAATATTTCTAGTTTGGAGAGAACACATATTTTAAAAACAATTATCTTTCTAATTTTTCTGTCTTATTTTTTTAAGGAAAAAAAAGAACATTTTTTAAGGAATCATAGAATCATTTAGCTTGAAAAAGACCCTTAAGATCACTGAGTCCAACCGGAAACTTAGCATTGCCAAGTCCACCACTAAACCATGTCCGTAAGTGCCACTTCTATGTGTCTTTTAAATACCTCCAGGGATGGTGACTTACCCACCTCCCCGGGCAGCCCGTTCCAATGCTTGACAACGTTTTCAGTGAAGAAACTTTTCCTAATATCCAAACTAAATCTCCCCTGGTGCAACTTGAGGCTGCTTCCTATCATCTTATCACATGTTACTTGGGAAAAGAGACCGACATCCACGTTGCTACAACCTCCTTCCAGGTAGTTGTAGAGAGCAATAAGGTCTCCCCTGAGCCTTTCTTCTCCAGAGTGAACAATGTCAGTTCCCTCAGCTGTTCCTTATAAGACTTGTTCTCTAGACCCTTCACCAGCTTCCTTGCTCTTCTTTGGACACCAAAGAGAAAAACAAACAAACAAACAAACAAACTAGTTTCAAGACAGCCCTCATTCCCATGAATGACCAAACTAAAAAAAAAAAACAAACCACCAAACAAACCCAATTATTTTCAGAGCTCAGCTCCCTTCACTTAGCCTATATCTCCAATGTACCTTCAAAGAAGATGACCGCTCCAAACCCAGTGGTAAACTGCAAACAGAGCAAGACAAATGAAAAGCTTATTAACATCATACCCAAAACACCTCCACTGAGATGCCACTGCTCTGAGACTTCAGATGTTTGATAGTTGTCATATTCCCCTTCTTGTTCAGCCAAGTCGGAAACCTCAGCTTAGTTATGCCACTGGTATATTTTGACTTGCTTTATTTTAATGCACTTGGATCTTGGATTTGTATATGAGAAATAGCTCAGAAACTTTAACTGTTGTGCAGTCACATTTCCTCTAAGCTGGTGCTGGAATTCATCTTTTTTCCTCATCAAATAATAAAATGCAAGACACTCTGCACTCTTGTGCGTGTATATATATGTGTGTATATTTATGTATATATGGCCATCTATACATATACATATATACACACACAGCTATATGCCCAATTTAAATGACACCAACCGCAAAGAATCAGAACAAACACATTGCGATTACACTTTAACACATATATACTGTTCCCTTTTTGACAGCAGGACATTGTACCAGCCCTCCAACGTAGGCGGGAACACACAGAGCTATCTGGAGCTGCAGATACCTGGATGTATAAATGAGAATAACTAAATGAGACACAAAAGGGTTGAGGTAAATCTGTGTGGATGGTGCAATCCGTAACCACAGCAGGTCACCCNACCAGCTTCCTTGCTCTTCTTTGGACACCAAAGAGAAAAACAAACAAACAAACAAACAAACTAGTTTCAAGACAGCCCTCATTCCCATGAATGACCAAACTAAAAAAAAAAAACAAACCACCAAACAAACCCAATTATTTTCAGAGCTCAGCTCCCTTCACTTAGCCTATATCTCCAATGTACCTTCAAAGAAGATGACCGCTCCAAACCCAGTGGTAAACTGCAAACAGAGCAAGACAAATGAAAAGCTTATTAACATCATACCCAAAACACCTCCACTGAGATTCCACTGCTCTGAGACTTCAGATGTTTGATAGTTGTCATATTCCCCTTCTTGTTCAGCCAAGTCGGAAACCTCAGCTTAGTTATGCCACTGGTATATTTTGACTTGCTTTATTTTAATGCACTTGGATCTTGGATTTGTATATGAGAAATAGCTCAGAAACTTTAACTGTTGTGCAGTCACATTTCCTCTAAGCTGGTGCTGGAATTCATCTTTTTTCCTCATCAAATAATAAAATGCAAGACACTCTGCACTCTTGTGCGTGTATATATATGTGTGTATATTTATGTATATATGGCCATCTATACATATACATATATACACACACAGCTATATGCCCAATTTAAATGACACCAACCGCAAAGAATCAGAACAAACACATTGCGATTACACTTTAACACATATATACTGTTCCCTTTTTGACAGCAGGACATTGTACCAGCCCTCCAACGTAGGCGGGAACACACAGAGCTATCTGGAGCTGCAGATACCTGGATGTATAAATGAGAATAACTAAATGAGACACAAAAGGGTTGAGGTAAATCTGTGTGGATGGTGCAATCCGTAACCACAGCAGGTCACCCAGCGCTTTCCCTTGTCTCTTTCAACTGTTTTGTCCCCCAGTTATATGAAATCTAAATACAAGAGGTGTCCAAGATGCTATTAATTCTATTAATAAAAACTGTATATCCCAAACACAGCCTGAGCTATTCTTTATAAGTAGCTCTTAAACTTCAACAGGTTAAATATGTGAAATACAAAGGAAAGGATGAAAAAGCAAATGTGAACTTTATTTGTTGGGTTTCAACAGCAGCAGTGTGCAGAGTGCTACAGGTACACTACTCCACAGTACTGCAAAGCATCCCTATCATTAGTGTTCATCATTAACAGAGTTTAAAGCACTTCTTATCAGTAACTGGAGCATTCCACCATGCTGCAACTTAGGGCCAAAATACCTAGCTGCAATGATGAGGGGGGGGACAGACACCACACACAAATCCCATCTTGCTCATTAAAATCTTTCCAACGTCTCTAAAGGTGATGCCGCGATAGGATATTTCTGTGTATCCTGGCAACATTCCCTCTCACAGTCTGACTCTCGCTAAATGATTTTTGTCTTTAAGCGAAAAAAAAATAAAATTAAATCCTAATCTGTGCAGCAAATGGCATGTTGATAAAGGGGAAAGGAAGGGAGAGGAGATGTTCACTGTTCTTCGATCTTCATAGTAATTCTTGTTACCCACAAGAGAGATATTAGCCTGAACCAGAGCAACAGGCACACATCCTCCCATGTCCCAAGGAGTGCACAGCCCTGCCCCACGCTCTGCCCTCCTGCCCCATCCAAACCTCTCTGCAGCTTGACAAAGCATCAAAGGATGAGGTGCAGGCCCGTTCCTGTTTCAAATGGCATCTGACATGATACTTATGTGATACTTCAGTTAGGATCTTCACTCTCCATATTACCACTCGTGTGGCCCTGCGTGGCTGGTCAAGCTATGCAGCTGCGCCGGGATGGGTGGAGGCTGCAGCTCCGGGGGTTTCAGCAGAGCATTCCCACCCAGCTGATGCGCTATGTTCGCACAGCACAGAGCAGCAGAAAGCTGTGATGAAACCTCAGGAGAAAAAAGCAAAGTAAACAGCAGATTTACTGGTGTACAGTTCACCTCTTTAAACTGTTTTCCTCCTTCAAGTGCTTTGCCCCCCTCTGGGAAATGCTCTTCCAAGTCTACATGTTAGAATTTGAAAAGACAAATGGATTTTAAATGCTTCAAAGGCAGACACGAAACTAAGCTCTGCTGTAACTCTTCCCTGCCCGCAGGAACAGCGAACACCACAAAACCTCACCACCGCAGAGGACACCCAGTGTCTGCAGAGACGTCTCTTTGGGAGAAGCAAGACTAAAAATAAAGCACAGCCTGTAGAGCAACTGTACCAACCAAGAGCTATAGATATGCATTGAAAAATAAGGACCTGTAACAAATACCATACTTGGACAGTCAAATCCAGCCTCATGCAATCCCACACCTGTCGATGGAAGTGTTAAATGCCACAAACCCAGAAATCTCCATCCACCTTTAATCTGCATTTCTCTCTCACAATAACTTTCACCAAAGCGAAGTGTGATATTTACAGCATAATGATTTCAAGATAGGATCCATACGTGACAGCAGAACGTACACAGTTGCAATGCACGGGAAATGAAGCTCAGCACTCTGAGCTTAAAACAGCAGCAGCCGCTGACAATAAATTGTGTTCATTTGTGAAGTTCAGGGGTACAAACAAAAACAGCACATCTGGTTTTCAGCTGGCTACAGGAGGATGGGTTTTACTTGCTCTGTGATATTTAATTTTACAGTGCTGGATTAACTGCAGACCTTATTTGCCATGGATGTCTAAGACATTCAAGTCAGGACAAAGTCATTCTGTAGAAAGACGATCTTGAAACCAGACATTCCCACTTCTGACAGTACCATGGGGTGTACGTCAGCGGGTTCACTGTTTGAATCATTATCTCTTTCAACTTTTGTCTAGCTATGCGTTAGCAGTGCCTTCTTATCTCTTTTTGTGCTTGCAAATCACATTATATACACTGAAAAACTGGAAGGTTATACTGGGACCTAATTAGAAGCTGAACACCTATTAATATAGCCTGTATGTATCCACAGTCAAAGATGAAAGCAGTATTTTCAAACCAACACCTAACACTGCTATTTTATGTTGTTGTTTTGACTTAATCTCATCCACAGAACAGTTATTATGGAAGGCACCACTTTGGTCTTTGCACTAGAATAATCCTCTCTAGAGTAGACATAGACCAGAAGAGACTTTATCCAAAGCCAACCCATTTGAGAGGCTACTTTATTAAAATTACTCAGTATTACAGGTATCAAACACAACACATGCCACCCTAGAGCATGTATTTCAACTGTGCTTCCACTACAGTCCTGGGAAAACACTGCCTTTCTGTGTGATTCTACAAATGCTTCTCCAGCAGCCCCAGAGTGACACGGCCTCCCTTTGGGGACAAATAGTGAAAACTCTACACCCTTCCCGCGGGAAGTTGTGTTTGTAGCTCAGTAATGACCCACTCCTGCTCCTGACGCCAATGAAAGCCATTCCCCTCTCGCAGAGAAGTGCAGGATCAGGTCAAAGTATTTTTTTCCCACATTTTAAAAGCCAAGTCAGTTTACAGCCTTTATAAAGAAACCTTTGGAGGGTTTTCATCACATTCTAGCACCGTAATTCATAGATCAAGTGTGACACTGCAGATGTCTATCACAGAACACAGGCCTAAAAAAAGGATTTCCACAAACAGAAATTTTCTGTCCTAATTTGATGCGGTTCTCAGAAGATACATGGAGAGGTTAACTGCCGAGTACTCAATGGCAAGAGCCCTAGCAGGGAGAGTTTTAATGACTGTGGGGCCTCTTCTGCATGTGCGCACGGTGCAATTCAGCCATAACAAGCAAATACTCCCAAACTGGGAAAGAACAGTCTGTACCCAGGAGTGTGCATGAGATCATTGGCAATTACATACTGATTGCCATTGATGCTAAAAATAATAATGTAACATTAATGCAAAAATAACATTTTCAGCTCAGAGCCATTGCATGTAAGGAGGGAGTTTGAATTCCGCTCCAAATTCTGTTCCTTGCTGAATGCACGGGTTTTAATTCTCCACGCCCCACCTTTAGTGTGTTTTATTAAAATCTGTCACACAAAATGTATGCTCTTTGGTATATTAGCCACTATACCTACAGTGATTGAGAGTCTGAGGCTCAGGTACTGTGAGCTTGATAGAATTCCAAGTCCCATCTATCTCAGGAGAGAAAGCCCAGGTTTCTGTAGAGATGGAGGCAGAGCCTCTTCTTCAGATCTACTGAGAAGACCATGGCAAAAAATTGATGCTGTCACCTGCTACAGACCCAACAGCAGCTGTCACTAACTGTACCTAGCACAAATACAGAAAATTTAGGAGAACTTTACATTCTGTGATGACAAATGGATTTTAATAACAGCCTGTTAAATGTTCTCAAAGGCTTTTGCAAGTACAACACACACCCGCTCAGCCAGACCCCAGGTAGTTTACATACCTGCAGACTGCCTCTCTCCACCCATTTTTCACTTGTATCTGTCATGTATATTTGCCTCTAAGTTAAGTACTTTCAAGCATAAATGTGCATTTGGGTTTGCCCATTTCAGAAAATGTAGGTCACAAATTCTCACGTAATCTTTCAGGTAGAGTTCTGTAAGGCAGGAGGTGAATGACTATGGCTGCAATACTGACCAAGGGAAAACTCCAATAAACTGGCATGTTTTCTGTGGGGTATCCCGCTGTAAGACTAGAATATGCTACAAAGCCATTAGGAACCACCCCTGGAAGGGGTACCACTGCCAACAGCGAGGATTAGGCGGTATGACTTAATTTTTGCAATAAACAAAAAGCCAACACCAGACCAATTTCAAATCTGCTTTCAGAGAGTTAACCTAATATACATATAAATCAGCAGAGACACAAACTTAAGCGGCCTGATGCGCACCAGCTCTGCAGACAGCAAGGGCACGCAGACTTTGCGTGGCTGAGGGATCCAACTCAACACACCAAACCCAAGGGGAAGAGCTCATACCGTGCAGGTAGGCACTGCTCCAGCATCACCTGCTACACACCTGCAGAAATGCAGTGCCACTAGACGGCTGCTTTTGTAGAGGCTTCATAAGGAAAGTTAAAGAAAACCCTAATCAGTTCACAAAGGCACACAGTAAGAGCTTGCATTTATCTGTGAAAGGATTTCATTGCATTGTGCAGAGCATCTCCTCCCGACAATAAGAAAATGCTCCCTTCTCAGGAAAAGTTATTCATTGTATGATTTCTGTATCAAGGAAGTCCTATAAATACTACACAGATGGATGGACCATGTGCAATCAAGCCCTGAATTGCAAATGTTCACAGTTTCAGTTTATCTGACACAAGTGATTTTCTCCCCAGAATGGAGGGATTTGCTGTCTTTTTCTACTGAGAACATATTCTCATGTTCTTCCCCTGGCAAAACTTGGTACCTTAAAGACACAGCAAAACAAACCAGAAATATGCATATGCATACACTGAGCAACAACAAAACACACAGACCTTCCTTCCAGTACAAAGTACTGGACCTGCTGGCCTTGAGGGCCAGGTATAAATCAAACGCCTGTACTATAAAAACCTAGATTTCTTTTTTCTCCTGTCACATAATAAAATACATAATTATTGAACACGTGAAAATATGCAATCACCGGGCAGTCATGCAGGATCATCCATGTCTGAGACAAAATGAGCACCCAGAGCTGGTGCAGACACTTGCCACTTTACTGGGGACTGGGGTGAGCTGTGCTGCTGCTGCAGGCTCCAAACCAGCGCACAGCCCGAGGGGGTGGTGAGCGGCTTCAAATCGGCATCGTTTGTCACAGCCTCAAAGACACCTGGTGAGTTTTTACCGGACCATCTCTTTTACCTGTCCTATGACCAGGAAAAATTTAAACAGCCCTATGAGAAGATAATGAAAACAAGTTTCTGTTCAATATTAATTACAGCTCTTGATATTATTTTGTAATGCTTGTTAATTATTCAATAATGACACCTTCCAATTGCCAGAGGAGTCAGAGGATGGCATCTCTCTAAGGGCTGCTCTTGTATTAAATCTTTTTTTTTCTGCTCTAACCTTTGTGAATGTGAGGGCTGTTTCTTAGTTGAAATCAAAACCTTTCCCCTCAGCAGAACTACAAACATTACACTATGGTCTTCAGAACAAGAGCAGATATTATAAATACTCCTCATGTTCCAGTGGGCTCAAAAATCCGATTTCATCCTCTTTTTTTGAACCAGCTGGGCACCCATCTCCCTTGGCACATGGCCAAAGAAACTCCTTCAGACCACGCATTCCACAGGTGGCTGCAGGCTGCCAAACTAAGAAGCATGGCAACTTCAGCCCCACAGCTGATTACCGAGGCTGTCATGGGAAGCAGCTTCATACAGAAGGATGGTCACCATCAGAATGTCACAGCAAAGAACTGGTGCGCCAGGTAGGAGACTGGGTTAGATCCTCTCTCCCTTCCCACTGTCAGACCAAGCAAGCCCATTCCCTGGGATGATCGAGCATGAGGGGCTGACACACTGCTGGCTCTACAGGAGCTTCAGGCACTTCACCTGTGTGCTCACCACCGTGGTCCAGAGGCTGAGCATCACAGCAGGTATCATCTCCTGTGCTCAACGGCACAGATTTCAACATCCTTCAGACACTCATTTGAATGGCCAACAAGGCCACTGGGTCAAGGAAGGTGTTTTCCTGGCTAGGGTAGGATCCTGCCAATACAAAATCAACTCTGGATAGAGCAGTCACCCTATTGTTGCCTGTGCTACCACATCCACATCTTTCGAACTACAAAACAACCATTGCTCTGCTTGAAGTCATCATGCAGCCACAGGGATGCGGACATCCAGCCACACCACCAAAACAAACAAGAAATTGTTAACTTTAATTGAAGACGTGGTTGATGTACCACGAGACCCTTGGAAAACTAGTACTTTTGGCAGGTTAGTACAAAAGCACGGCCAAAGAGAGCAGATGGAGAAAAACCAGCAGATGTTAATGTAGTTAGATTTTTCCATATGTTTTTCCATTTCACTGTAATAAGTACATTGTACTTTAATTGTCAGTGGCTGAAGACTCATGAGAAACATTTTGTGAGAAATATATTGTTACTTTATGCCTGACAGTAAAGAGGGAGATACAAAAGGTAAAACCAATTTTATTGACTTTGAACTTGCAAGCTGGTAAAGACAAAAGATGCAATTGTTTCAAATACGGTCCTTTCTGTTATGTAAAAAGATTATGAGAAAAAGCAATCATTTGGGTTAAAAGGGGGATTCTGATACTTGAAAAGGCACGAGTCCTTCAGGACTCAACGCTAACAAAGAGCACTGCTAGCCCAAACCTATTGTTAGATTTGAATTTCAAGGCTGCAGAGTAACAGATGGACCACCACAAAGTGCACAGATACAGGGGACCCTGCACTGGAACATCTGCATTGGTAAGTGGTTGTTTGGAGGATTATTTTTCCCTTACTTTCCAAAAATGTTACCATTGATTTTTATTTTTTCTTAACATCAACTTCAGCAGTGTGTTCCAAAACACTAGAAACATTGTAAAGATACCATTAATAGAAGTTGCTTTTTTTTCCTTTTTGCATACATAATATTTGTACATTAAGGAAAGATGTTCTGGTTTGAAACAGAATGAAAACAGCTTCAAAATTTTGGTTGCTTTCCCCAAAAGAGTTTTTCTGTTTCTTGCTAACATGTGACTTACTTTCAGAGTCATTTAGATGAGGGAGTAAAACAATATTGCACCCCTCAAGAGTCCAAACAGATTTTCACATTTGCTCCAGCTTAGCACAGTAACTGCATGAACAGCCACATTGTATTAACAGTCATTTCAAATGTTCATCTGGTTATTAAAAAGTTCAGAATACTGCTAGAGGGAGCTGTGAAAGTACATATCCATAAAATATAAAAAAAAATGACAACTTTGTTTTCTGCTAATTTAAACTTCTCAGGAAAATTTGTACTTACACAGGAGGACGGGAAGACACCACAGACTAGTCAAATTTATTCAATCTGTAACAGAACTTGATTCATAACCAGTAACTGCCCCCATTTCACGCATATTGTTCCTTTTCAAATGATATTTGATCTCATTAACAGACTCCAGACTAATGCACACAGCCCGTCTTTTGGCAAAGGTCCCTCCCAGTCAAATTCACCAACAGTAACATCAACATTAACTGAGTTCAGGCAGGCTTTTTTGCCTGCATATACATACATATGCACACACACACATATATTTTAATGGTTTCCGCCTCTGCTTTGCAGTGTGGTTAGCTCTGCCTTGGTGCGGGCAAGGGAACCCACCCTTGCATGACATGACACATTGCTCCATTCCCAGGCAAACAAACCCACAGAAGACCGTTCACTTTGAGCAACTGTCCTGGAACATTTACCAGCATTATTAATCCTCCTGGATTCATTTCAGCTTAACCACATCTTTAAACTGAATTCACCACAAAACTAGGAAAGAGATGGAGGAGGACTGGTCTGACAGTGCAAAACGCGACTTCTAAGGAAGCTCAGGAAAACCCTGGAGGTTTATTTTCCTACAGCTTCTTCTCAAGAGAAGGCAGATCGTATAATCCTTCCAACGAAGAGTTCAGACATGAAGGAGCTTACAAAGGAGTCAGCACTTTCTCAAGGGAAAAGCAATTTAAGTGATTTTTTTATATTAATGTTTATGACTTTGTGGTCCTTGAACAGGACCCTCAAACAGCATTTGAAAAGACATGCAGTTTTGTAGAGTAGCAGCAGATATTAATGCCCCACAACTTTTTAACGGGCGTAGGGCTACTTGTGCTATTCTCACTCCTTCCTGAGAAGGCTTCACCCGGGGGATGGCACGGCATGGCACAGCGTCCATGTCCATGCAGGGCTGGGCCAACATCATCTGGGGGGTGGGACAGGATTTCAGCAGGTAGGTCAAGAATGGTATCTCTACATAATTGTTTTTCCTGATGGTTATTCTAATACTGAAATGAAAATGTGATGTTCTGTGGTTTTAATTATCACCAAATTGTACTGCTTCATTAATTGACAAAGGTGTCCCAGAGAGATCATATATAAATATATAACACAAAATAAATACGGAGATAAAGCTCAATCATTTGAATGTTCAGAATATGGACACGATAACCACACTGAATACCCATTACCAGCCAACCTGTTTATCAGTTTTTTTCCTACTTCCCCCTCCCAGTGACCTACCCAATAAAAAATACATGGCTAATCTGAACTGTGTTCCTCTGCTTTCATCTCTATTTCTTTCATCCAAAATTCAGCCAATATACACTTTATATCTTTCAAAGCAGTAGTAAACACTTGAAATTGCTTCCTGGTGACTTGTTGTTAACTAGATTCCAACTAAATTCATCTGGAGGCCTATTCCAACTCCAATCTAAACAATCTCGAGCAGCCCAGGGTGAATTGCTGAGACACACAATAGGATCTCTGGCAGCTATAGAAATTAAACATAATTAAAATATGGATGGCAGAAACCAAAGATGCCCTCATGTACAAATGAAAACATCCTTGTAAAATACAGTCAGTTTAGCACAAACGTATTGAGCCTTAATTAGGTAGAAAATCTATTTAGATGAATACAATGCAAAGAATAATAATGAACTTCAGAATTACATTTTGTTACTTGGAGGGAAAAACAACACAAATAAATGGGAAGTAATTGGAGCTTATTTAATAGTCTCAGACTATCAGCGTGAACAAGTACAATCATTAAAGACCCTGCAGTGATCTTCTACCGATAAATGTTGTTAAATCAGAATTACAATACGACAAGCATGAAGAGCAAAGCCTATTAATATGAGCAGCACTAAATGAAATAGATTCATTCACATCTTTTTTCACCTGCCCAGCACCAATAGAAGTCTTTGAGTCAAGCATGCAGGAATGAAAGGCCTCCATGTTTCCTCTCATTTTGGGTGAGACTGAAATATGACACTTCCATATGTGTCCTTACTGCAGGGTGACTGCAGATGAGCAATGGTTATCCAGTGCTGGATATATGGCAACACAAAGTTTGGTATCATGTGGCCCAAATATATTATCCTGTATCTACTAATCGAAACAAGCCAAGCAGATGCTTTCACAGAAGTGTAGAACACTGCTCCTGGACCCTAAGGACTAGAAGGCTTGGCTGGATATTTACAACACTTGCTTGTTGTACAGAACCAGTGAAGCTGGCACCACTTCTTGCTGATGAAAGACAGACTACTTCTACCATTTCATTTCTACCCCTTTTCTAGAGGCCGGATTACTTCTAACCAATTCCTCTCCCCTGCCTATTCCCCTGAACAGAGAGAGATGGCAGGGTGGAAAGACTACCTCTTTTATTCTTCTTTCTCCAAGCACTGCCTCAAGGTCACTGTCCTCACGAGTTGTTCCAGAGCTGCTCCACAGCTTTCTGTGCAACTCTGTCTTGGCCATCCTGCTGTGCTGGCAAAGCAGTGACCAGGTGCAGGCAGATTTCTCACAGCAGCCCTGCACTGGACAACAGGGAAGTTCTCTCTCCCATCAAAACCACATTGGGTTTGCATCCAATAGCCAAATTTTCTGCCCATATAAACTGGCATTCCCACAGGTTCATGGATGTGTGCCAGCCAGTGATAGGAGATTATTTTAAAAATTACCTATTCTCTATAAATTGAAAGCTTAGGTGCAGACGTTAATCCTGGAAAGTGTCCTGTCCTCTTGGTCACAGGGCAGACTTCCAGACCCATGACAAAGCAACTCGGGAAAACAAGTTTTTAGATACTGGTTTGTATCTTCACAGAAGGTTCTTCTGCAAGATCAGTAAGTTACGTTAATAAAATAAAAATTGAACTGGCCAAAGGATATTATTATGGTCTCTGCCACCTGCCTCCTTAGCTCCCCTCTCAGCAGTTCAGCCTTCCTGAAAACTCGGCCCAGGACCTGGCCCCAGCAAGGGTTGCGCTCTCTGCTCTTGCAAATATGTTCATTAAGAGCTATAAAAATGAGCAGTTCTAACAACATGATGAAACATAACAGAGATTTAGGGTTAAAAGATGTAGCAGAATACAGATTTCCAATACCAAAAAAAGATGCACCTTAAGTTCAAAAACTTGTCATTTTATTGGCTCCTGTAAAGATTGTGAAGAATACAGACATGAGCAGAAACCATCAAAAAGTTTTCCAGGAAACTGCCCTCCACCCTTACTTAAACTGATATTCATTTTGCAGACCAAAACCTTTTTCTGTACCGCACTAAACATGCTGACTACATTTGAGCCAAACACCAGATTGTATAGTGCCCTACTTTCTTTAGCCACATAACAGCCTTTCACTCACGCTGTAAGCACAGTGCTGTCAAAACAGTGATTTGTAATTACACTGCATTTAACAGTGGTCATATTTCCGTAACTCCCCACTTACAATTTTGTCAGAAATGAGGAATCACTCCACATACAGTCAGTGATCATATCCAGCATATACAGATCCTCAGCTGACAGAACTAGATCAACAGCACAGCATAATGTTAACTTAGCTAGTCACTATTCATAGACCATGCCATGCAGAAAACTCAAATCACAGTATACTCCATTGTTTTAACTAACATCATTACGTTAGTGAATCACAAAAACACTTCTTTCTAAGGACAACCACTGGCCTTGGAACTATGCCAAAGATTTATTTACAATCAGCAGTTTTATATGTGATCTAAAATAAACTTCACTTCAGGGACCTTAAGGAAGCATACTACCTTCTTCTGAAAGCACAGGGAAATTTAAGTCCTATTATGCTTTTATATTCTTGGTGGACACACAATTCAGTAACTTCTTGCATGCAACAGCCTTTGACGCTGTCTCCTGCAGCATTCTCCTGGAGAAGCTGGCAGCTCATGGCTTAGGCAGGTGTACTCTTCACTAGGTTAAAAGCTGGCTGGATGGCCAATTCCAGAGAGGGGTGGTGAATGAATGAATCCAGTTGGTGGCTGGTCA
>VZTL01028021.1:33509-79529 GCA_013400535.1 Scopus umbretta | reverse complement strand
TTTTAGGGGTGTTTTTGCAGACAGGAGGCCTCATTAAATATTGGTACAGGAGCTGAAGGGAGAGCTGTGAATGCTTTTGAGGAAAAATTGAGAACTTTGAAAAGCACAGGACAGGGGCAGTCTGTCAGCTTAACTGCCGTACAGCATAGGCAGTAAGCTGGGGAGTAAAGTAATCCCTGGGACCATGGGCACCAAATCAGGCAGGGCAGGGATTTGAATCCCACATCCAAAAGCAGTGCCTAGACCTCTGGGTTGCTGGCTACTCCAACATGAGTCTCTTCCACTTACCTAGATGACATTTTTGTGAAATACTTGATCCTTTCTGAGGAAATTGGTTCTTCTATTAAACCATTCATTTCTGATAAATCTCAGTTTAAAAATAAAGTTTCCAGACATCTCTAATTGAGGCATAAGTTACACATGTGGTGCTTGTTTGCAGTGTGACTTGGGGCATATTTGAACTTCTCAATATGTGCCTGAAAAAAAGCCTATTGAGGTGGCATTAAAGTGGCATATATAGGTGGCTTTACTGTACAGATTTGCTGAATGTTTACTCATGTTGATTTCAGTGGGAACTGTCTGGTTGCCTAAACAAGGAGTCTAGTTTTTAAGCAGGAAAACTCCTTGTCTACAAAATACCACTTTTATTTATTTACCTGAATCGTCACATGCTCATGGGCTTAATTAAGAATATCTGTTCAGTGCTTCACAAAATTTAACTTCTTTAGGCTTAAATTGAAGCTTAATTTATTCTTATGTTTTGCCCCTTCAGCCTGGAAAGTAGGTATATAGGTATACAGGATATTGTGTATTCTCTTGATTTTGTAAGAGCTGAAGCAGGGTGAGAATTTATCAAGATGTGTCTCTGGGTAAAAAATGGAAGAGATTGTGGTTAAGGAAACATATGGCCAAGTACTTCTGGAGAGAGAAAACGCTTTGGGGGATAAAGGTACCTGTAGAAGTAGTGTTGTGTTGAAGCTTATCGTTTAGTGGTTTGAACATCAGATTTGAAATATTTAATCTCCCCAGAGAGGACAATGCAGCTGGTAACCTAAGGAGGTTTGCTGGGATCTTTGTTTTCCATGTGTATTTCCATGCAGGTAACAGACCTTAGAGCCCCCTCCTACGCTCCACCAACATATAACATCCTATGTTACCTTCCATCTCAGATCCCATTGCCAGTCTACGAGGTTCCAACTGTGTCATTGTTTGAGTGCTATGGGTCAGAACCTGGTGAATAAATGGGAACTATTGGCACAGTTAGCCTGTTTCACTAGGGCACAAGTGTATGGAAATATTCCAGGGGGCTGGCTGAGCGTAATCAGTGAGTAGTAACGGTTGCTGATTAACTAGGATGGTATTAACAGAAATGTAGAGAGCTCCAAGTTGCTTAATGACAACTAACCAAGTGTTAAATAGATGTGGAATTTTAAGTTCTGATCTTTCAGTACTTAAATTGCTAAATGAAGATTAAAGAGTGTATTTTTCTTAGTTCTCAGGAGGCCTTGATCAAGAGTGGGAAGGATCCGTGGACAGCCTGAAGGCTAGCACTGTTCCTGAGGTGTCCACCCAGATAATGGCACTGGAGTTTTATACGTTCTAGCTGCAGTTTCCTCTGTAAGCCAACAGAGCTTTGGAATAGCTTAGAAACTAGGAGGGAAGATAGAAGAAGAAATAAACACAGTATTATGGTGCTATTATGGTCTTGGAAAGGGGATGTTGTACTAATGAGATTTTTAGTTTCTAGACTCGCTTTCTCTTTTTAATGTTGAGATAACACTTGCTCAGTCTGCAAAAAAAGTGGATTCTAATTTTCACTTTTTTCTTTTTTCTTCTGATTTCCCTGTAGTCTCTTTCCAACTGATTTTTTTTTTTTCTCCAATCAATTCACTTTTGCCCATAGTAAAGTTTCTAACATAATGGCCATAGCTTTACCTTTGCAGCTCATTGTCTTCATTGTGTACCTCACTGATGCCCATGGCAGGCTATACAAGGATGTCTTGGCATGTACAATTTCTGCTGTAGCTGATGGTGTAATAGACCAAATCAGACAGCTACAGTCAGAACTGAAGGTGTATTTGTGGCCTGACAGCAAAAGGAATATGATCTACGGATGTAGTGTTTTATGTCAGTGGTTAAGAGTCTTGTTGCTTTTTGAAACCTGCTGTTCTTTTTTATGCTTTCATGTATCACATAATATTTATCTAATCATGTTACATTTGAAAAACAGCCTGCTTTTTCGCTAGACCTGTTTTATGGTTTTCCTACCTCAGGTCATCCAGATGGTTGCATAGTTGCTTGATGTTCTTTAGCTGCATTGGCGTGTGCTGTCTTTCTTGATTAAAAAATCAGCTTTTCTGGATAGTCATCAGCTCCTTTCAGCTTTCTTCAGTTCACTCTAGGCTCCCCTGACATCTGTACACATGCAGCGTCCTGACACGTTTCAAATCTGATCAATCTGAACCACCAGCTAGGCCCTTGACACTTACCAGCTTTTACACACACAACAGATTTTGAAGCACGGCAGCAAAGAGCCTCTACGCTAACAACTGCAGTTGTCTAGCATTGACATCATCCCACACACAACTGGGTAGAGGCATTGACACCAGTACTTGGCTGCGACGTGACATAGTGTATGTTGATGGGAAATTCCTGCAACACAAGGGAGCCTGTCCTGTAACAGTTACTGAGTTTATCATCGTTAGCCATTTCTGTGCTTTTGGTCCCCAGGGTGAGTGGTCAGAGTGCTCAGCAGGGGGATAGGATGCTCGTGAAGATGTCCGAAAGGAAACTCACATGAAGTGTAGGAGTAGTAGGTAGAACACACAGAAGATTTTTCTTAGCAAGTATTTTTTGTCCTGTTTTTGTCCTCAGCTTCTCAGCTTGCTTTGATCCACTCTTAAATAAGTGCAAGTTAGCAGCAGACAGTTTCCATTCTATGCCTGGCTTGAAAAAAATGCATACTATTACCCTGTAAAACTGTTAAGCAGCTCTTTCGGTTCCTTCAGCCCTATGTTTCTGTTATGTGTGCCTGTTTCCCTGAAGTAGGATTCAATCACTGAGATTTTTTTGCATGCATTTAATACCTTTTGCTACAGTTAAATGCAATGGATGAAATATGTCAAGTTCTTTTCAAGGAAAGAAGATTTTGAAGATCCATTTTTCAGTGGAGGAAATCCATCATCTTAAGTTTATGTCCTAACCTACCTTAAGCTCCTTTTGTTTCTGTGGTGTTCTCTATTTTCAGCACATGTTTGGGCAACATATTGTTGCACAGTTAAGCCACACTTTTGAACATATGGACAAATGTAAAACCAGCAAAGAATATAGCATTACCTGAGAAAAATACCTACACCAAGTATTTGTGTCCAAACAATTTCCCAGATTTATACAGTGTGTAGATGCATCACGATCTTGATTTAAAGTGTTCCTATAACTGGAAAAAGTGATTTGCCAGTTTCTGAAATTATCTTTTTTCCCTAAAGTTGCTTTTCTGTAACTGCATGTATTGTCTTCTGACATCCTAGTAGCCTCAGCAGTAAAATCACAGGAAGGGTTAAAGCTTTCCCTGTCAGGAGATATTTTCATTGTTGCTGGGTATGTGGAAGAGACTGCCATAGCTTTTATGGCAGTATAAATACTCAGTGGAGAGACTATGTTGTTTGCTGAAGTTAGTACAGGAAGAATTCAGGCTCTATCCTGCTCTTTCCTCCTCTAGTCCGCTCATTCGGCAACAGAGAGTGTGATTTCAGAGGGCTCCCTGCTCCTGTGGAGTCGTGTTGCTGCCACCAAGGGAACTGCGTCCATCGGCTCTGGGCTGCTTCCGTTTTATGTGCCGCGCTTCGGCTCTGTGCATTCCCTCCCGCAAATGCAGTGTTCAGAGCAAAGCTTACCGCGCGACCGGCTCAGCAGCTGGCATTGCAGCTCTGTGGCTGTGTGTGAGTGACACAGTGCCTTCACGCAATTAACTTAATGGATTCAGAGAGCCTCCAGAACTCTTAGCTTGGAAATATTCCCAAAGGAGACATTTTTTTAATCTCTTCAGAAGCCACAGAAATAAAACTGAGTACAAAGCATTTGGTGGGGTTTTTTTGCTTATGCCTAAAATATAGCCTCTATGAAATTAAATCATTCCTGCAAGCCACTTTGGACTCCTCCTTAGTTTTTCCTTAGGGCCCCATTCTTGTTCACACTGGCAGCAGTGCAAAGTTGCCTTGGTGTAAATGAGAATCAGGCCCTTTATGTCAGCATTAGAGTTAAGTCTAGGCCAGTGTGAGAGTCATCAGAGGCTAAATACCTGCTAGAAACTGGAATTCAAAGGGTGAAGCGTTGTACTGCATCACTGTGTTGTGTGACACAACTGAGATCAGTGTTGTTTAAATGAAGCAATGGCAAAAAAGAAGTCAGATTAAATTCAGTCCTTTTTGAAGGGTGTAAATGGGTATAGAAATTAATTTCAAGCTTTTTCTTCTCAATACCTAACCAGAGAAGAGTCTACCTGGCCTGAAAGAGTGAATTGGTGTCATTAGCTGAAACTGTCATGTGGGAATCTGAGATTAATGTTTAATACCGACATCCCTGTGTCCCTTGTCCTGCCACCTTCTTCAGTAGAGTCCGTAACCGATCAGGTCTGTGATTAGAGTTGTGGCAGCATTTATGAGGTGCTGCATCACAAACTAGAGCAGCACCCTAACTCAAATTTGCAGGGTATCCTATGGAGGAGTTTCAAAGCACGTCACCTGGAGAGTAATTACTTGTGAAAGACATGGCCAAGCCTTCCTGATAAAAAGACAGAAGGAAGTCTGTGTAGTTTTGGGGTTGTTTTTTTTGTTCTTAAGAGGGCAGCGAATTGAACGCACAAAAAGAGCAAATGAAACAAATCTCTATTCTAACAACAGGATGTGTTTTCTCTTTTTTTCCCTCTGAGGTGATTCACTGGAACTCACCAAAGAAGCTGCGAGTGAAAAACAAGCATGTGGAGTTTTTCCGCAACCTGTACCTGACATTCCTGGAATATGATGGGAATTTGCTGAGACGGGAACTCTTTGGCTGCCCCAGTGAGGCAGACGTTAACAGTGAAAATGTAAGTGGGATGTCTAGGGCTTGAAGATTTTAAATGGTGTTTCATACAAGGCACAGGCTACATGAAGATTTGGAGAGTTGGTGGTGTGGTAGTGCAGTGCAGAGGGACTCAGGAGAATTGAGGTCAGTGCTCAGATTCCAAGAGTGATGCTGTGCAAATCATTTAATCTCGCTCATTCCTTGCCTGTAAAATGCTGTATTAATCCTGCCTTTCCCCTGGTTTTTTTGTTGTTTTTTTTTCGCTGCTTTGCCTTTTCGTGATAAAAGTAAGACCACAAACTGAAAATGAGGATTTGGGCTCTTAATTACATTAGGCAATTTTGCAAATCTCACCCTTAGACCTAAAACTTTCAAAAGGAATGACTTGGTTTCTTGTGTGTTTGTTTCTTGTTTCTTACTCTGTGTTTGTTCAGCATACAGTTATGTCAGTTTTGGCTAGTAGATACTAATGTACAAATAATGAAGAAGAAATTAAAATATCGAGGCTGCTGGATTTAGGTCTATGAGGTTTTGCCATGCTGCAAACTATAGAATGAGTTAATACTTGAAGGCTGTGAGACTGTGCAGGTTTTTTCTGCGCTGCCCCCAACCAAACAGAGCAACATTTATGTTTATCTGCATAAAATTTGCAATCAGAACCTTTCAGATGAAGCAAATCCTTTGAAAATGGTTGAAATCAAGGATGTTTACATACAGATGTTCTTATGTATGTGTGTGCCTTAGTACATGTAGTTCCAATGTAAAAAACTGTTAACTGAAATGTTTATACACAGCGGTATATGAACTCCTTGTGTATAATGTGGTCCCTGGAGATTTCTAGACCAAGTATCAGTTTTGGCTACATAGTCTGAAAGGAAATAAGAAGAAACCTGTAACATTTTATGTTATCTTCAAGGAAAAAAAAAGTCTAAAATATACAATGTTCTCTATATAAAAATAAATCAAAGCCAGTATCATGTACGCATTAGCAGTTAAGAGGCAGTTGGCAATCAATACATCATTGAGGCTTGTAGTGTTTCCATTTAGTCTGTAGATAAAATGACTGCAGGAGATGCCGTTCTTAATTTTTTAACTATAGCACTCAGAGATTGGATAGATATATTTTAGCCCAAGCCATGGCTTCCCGGATGCTTTTTTGACCATCTCAGTGTCTTCTGAAAGGAGTGGGGAACAATGGGAATCTGGAGATAAACATTAACTGGGAGAGACTGAAGCATGAGAGAGTGAGAAAGCAAGCGCACAGTGAGAGCAAAAGCACACGGAGAAAGAAAATCCTCTGCAAGAGTGAGAGGCTTTTAGACAATCAAGTGAACTGAATGTGATAAAAGACCAATAACAGTCTGACGGTCAAAGCCATCAAGATACAATAGATGAAGCAGAGGAGAAGATAGGAAGAGAAAAGGGGAGTGAGACATAAAAAAAAAAAAGATGACAGAATAAAACACACCTTCATCACACTTTAAGAATGCAAGTTAATGTTATACTGAATTCACAATATCTTGGGTTTGTTCGAAGAACATGAATGCAGTCACAGACTTGTTGCTATATTTGCCAGAGCTCTATAAATCCTTAATAAACAGATTTATTCCAGACGACAAGTTGCTGGGGAGCAGTGCGCAGTGACTGCAAGTTTTTGCTGCTGAAAATGGCAGTCCTGAAAGTTTAAAATGGCTCATTTTACTGAACTTGTATCTAGTTGACAGACACTGGAAATGACTAACTGTTCAAGCCTGTTTCTTATTCAAGACAAGTAGAACGCAATATGGTATATGGTATGGCTTGTGTCTGAAAAAGAAATGTAACTCATTCTTCCATTTATAAATAAAAAAAAAGAGATACTGGAAAAGAATGAGCTAGACATACAAAAATACATGAGTCTTAACTTGCCAAGAGACACCAAAAAGTTAACAGCCTTCTATCAAAATAATGAGATACAGAAAAACATCTAAATTCAGATAGCTTAAGAGAAGTCACTTAGAAGGAGACATTGTTTTTTATTAGTTACCCTTGATGTAAGCTCCCCTCTAAACTTGACTATGTCCTTTTAATTGTGGAATACAAAAAGCAAGTTTCAACTTTGAGGTTATGAGACCCTAAGAATAGGACTATCATGAAAACCACTCTTTCTCTCACTCTCTGTCTGCTGTAGTACATAGTGTGTCACAGATGTCCTATTAAAATACAGTACATTCCCGTGATCTATTGCAGGATAATCTTCAGAAGCAGAGCATCTTGTAAGGTGAGCAGGGAGCCACTGTTTGTCATTCCTCCCAGTAGAAGAACTAGGGGGCATGAAGTGGAAATAGCCAGTAGCAGGTTCAAAACGAAGATAGACATTTCACCCACGATGTAATGAAGCTTTGAGCAGGAGGTAATGTTGCTAAAAATACACATATGCTCAGAAAGTGACTCTTCATGGAAAGAAAATCAATCAGGAGCTGTTAAGCGTTGGTGCAGAAAGTCCTTGAACCACAAGTTCAGGATTAGGGGAGCGTTCTGAGAAAGCATCGCTGTACGCTCACCCTGCTTTTACACTCCTCTCTAGGCAGCAAGCTCACAGCTGGAGACAGGATGCTGGGCTAGGTGGACCTTCAGTCTGACAAGACGCAGCCATTTGTGAGCAGGCAAAGGTCACAATAATCTCAAATTTGAATGTTTCCTATTGGTTTTTAATGCTTATGTCCAGCGTTTCATTCTAAAGGACCTACTGTAAACCCCAAAATATTTCAACAGGATCTTCTGTGTACCAGCCTATCTCTATAGTTACACTATGAGACAGATATTGTAAGCCTGATTTTAGCACACAGGCACATGCTCAGCCTTTTAGCATTCTCATAAAACTTCTTTCCTGCAGACAGCTTCTCACCAGGTACTACTGCCAAAGCATTAAATTTGAAGGTTGAATGGGGTGTCCCCTGTTAGTGAAGCCTGTGTCCTGATCCAAAGCCCAGAGCAAGATCAGTGGGAAGTTCATCACTGATTTCAGTCGATTTAAGAAAAGGACAGTAGATTACCATTTAGAGAAGACTTTCAGAAAACACAGGAAAAAATTCTCTGCAGATTTTTATTTTCAAATCAACAATACAAAGAAACACTCTAAAAAAATCTAGTTCTTCCTGAAAACACTTGCTTAGGTGTATAATTACTTACTAAATGTGTTTTTACTTATTTACTTCTTTGTGCAAAACTAGAGATTCTTAATATTAGCAAATGGCTGTGCATGCCAGCTTGTAATATCCACTTCTAGAGCAGGAGATTCTAGCAATGTACCACATCGTATAAACTCTACTAACAAATGTAGCAATTTTTGAACGTCTGAAAATAACATGCAAAGGGAGCTTCCAAGTCAGTACCAGGGTGCTGAACTTGCAGTCACACTGATGCTTTGAGTACCCTTTGCTCCTGTAGAATTTCAGAATACTGCATCATTTTTAGGACTGGGATTTAAAGTTACTATTTTGTCATGACATAGTCTTTCTGTAGTAACAACAGATGGTATATGGCAGTTCTGAGGTGAAATCCCCCAGCTGTGTTTTTTCTATTATTATAACTGTTATTGTTATTAAATGCTGAGCTGGTAGGCCATCCTGTTAGTTGCTTGAAAGTTGCCGTTATACCGCTTTCAGCTGCTTATAATAATGCTAGATGGGGGATCACGTGGACTGGGATTTTTTTTTTTTTTGTCATGATGGTATGCCTCTTTTTTCTTTTCTCTGATTTTTTAAAGTGAAACCTGGGGAAGAGCTTGGGGGTTTGCCCACACCACAAGTTCTGATGACCTCTTCATGGAAATACTTTATACCTCAGAGAAGGAACTGACTTTTGGACCAGGAACACGTCTTTTGCCAACCTGGTGAAAACTTAGGCAAATGATAATGCTGAAAAATCATGGTTTCCACCTTGTCAGTAGTGTTTTCTTTGACTTTAAGGAGGCTCAGATCTCTGGAGACTGTCAGGAGTATGCATGGATATGTCTGACCAGATTGTATATATCCCAGTGACACAGCAGAGTTGAACATGCTGCAGGCAGGGGACTTGGACAAAATTTGTTATTTTCTGTCACTGTTTCTTCTGAATGCTCCATGCCAGGTTCTGACTGGACAGTAGAGCAGAGAGCAGGAACCTATTTGGTCTCTGTTCTGAGGGACATCCATTGCCCTCAATGATGTCCAGACAGTATGGAGGAGAAAAAATTCAGATTCACGTATAAAAGGGATGAAAGCTAGGTTAAAGGCAGAAAGAAAAGTGTTAATTGAGATGTAGGTTCTGTAGAGAGAGTGTTTGGAGCAGGAAGAGGAAAGGACACTTGGGTTCCTGTAGGTATAGGGAGTTGGCACACTACTTGAATAAGGATCATGGGACTAGAAACAGGGCTGGGACTGACTTAGACCATGGAACTTGCCACATAAGAAAGAACAGGGCTAAGAACAGTCTGGGGAAACAGAAGCAAGAAGACCAACCTGTCAAGGCACTGTGCTGCAAGGGATGTCTGGGAACAGCTCAGCCAAGAAGGTTTGTCAGGGACCTGGGGAAAGGAGATAACTGAGGACTACCAAGATCTAACATCTGCAGCTGAGATCAAGGGGAGTTGTACTGCATATATACAGATGCTATGTGTGCCTAAAAATTGGGTTCTTAATTGTGTTAATTATTTGCTGTCAAGATAAGCCATTACTTCCATTTAGCAAGAGTATTAGCTGCTTTTTACATGCTGCAGCAAAATTCTTCTTGCTAGGTATGCTTGCTCAGACACTATCCTCTTTGTCCTTAGCACAGCTTTGTTTCACAGAAGGCTCAATTTGACCCATAGCAAATGTACAAAATTTTATGGCGTGGGACAAATAAAGGTTTAATTGACGTGGGATTAGTCTGGCTTTTATTACTAATCATTGAAGAAGCCAGAAGTACTTTATGTAGGTCATCCCAAACAAGACTCAGTGAATGCTTTTTCCTCCCTACATCATCATCTGCTTTGTTTATGCCATGCTAAAGGCAACAGTTAATTCACACACTTTGAAAGCACTAAATGTTGCAATCCAAATGCCTACTGGTGGGAACTGGGACAGCTACACAGGAGGAAATGAAACTGCTGCAGTTTATAACCAGATTATAGTTTCATCCTGGGCTGGCGTTAGTTTTCATCTCAGTGGCTAAGCTGAGTTGATTGTGTGCTATGAATCTTAACTGCGCACACCTGGGAGAAGGAAAGATGATCTGAAAGTTAAAAGTTTTCATCTAAGCTGCTCAGTTCCTATTGTGTTAGCATGATATTGAGTGAGTGACTTAAGCCTAGTGTCATCTCACCTCACCTTAAACACTTGAGGAGAGAGAGATGCCCACATTGGGGTTTTTATCCCTTTTCCCGAGATCTAAATAGCCTCTAGACACAAGACATTGTTTGTTCGTGTTTGGGGTTTTTTGGTTTTTTGGTTTTTTAAATATCCCTAATCCCTAAGAAAATACTTCTGATCCTGGATTTTGGATTGATCTCATCTGAGATGAAATTCAGTAGATTATGGTGGGAAGTAAATTGTTTCTGTGACACAGCAGTTAAAAAAAAACAAAGCCAATCACAAATTTGCTTACACTAGGAACAGCCTTAGGAAGGGAGATTTATGAGCAGACTAACCAGTTCGCTGGTGAAAGGTACATGTTGTGTGCCATGTATCATATGGGTCTGCCATCTATCACATGGATAGAAAACACCTCCTCATCTCATACAAATGTATTAGTCAGACAACTAGACCTGGTAAATCATGACGATTTATGGTAGAGTTGAATACCTTCTGGCCTGCCTGTGCCTCTCTGGCCAGCCTAGCTTCAAAGACTGCTTTTCCTGAGATGAAGTCTGATCACCTGCCACAGCTGCTTGCCCAGAGAAGTAACTTAGCGTATATTTTTTAATGTATTTTTCTCTTTGTTTTGGCATTATGCATGTCATGGCTCCATTTTTATTTCTGAAACAAGTAACATCATGATGCTAATGAAAGCACTTGTTGTTTCCCACTGCAGTATTTCCTAAGAGAACATCTATCGTACACAGTCTGAAAAGAATACATTTTTCAACTGTGAGAGTGTTTCCTAGAGGTGACATTTCCCACATGCTCAGTGGCAAGTAGCCTTAGCATTGAAAATCTTGTAGAAACAGTGAATCTCATGCTAAGCAGGTACTCACTTGTGAGAATACATGCTGTCACTGTAAGGTTGAGAAGTCTTTGCTATGTTAGGCATATTGTGGTAAGTATAATGGAAGGGTTCATAATGGCAATGTCATCTTTTTATCAAATCCAGCTGATATGAAGGTCCTCATTCTGATGGTGCACTGTGTTTAAGTAAGCATCTGTTTGCACAGATCTGTCAGCATTCGTGTTATAAACCCATCTTTTCACAAAAGCATAATGTGGGCACGAACCTTAAACCAAGCGGTAAGTTCTTTGTCTGTAAATAACAGATCCACGCAATATGCGTGCTGTAGATAAGATTCTATCATTGGAGAAATTTTATGTGATGATGTAACTGAAAAATAATATGAGGTAACGCAGAAAGATACATTTAAGGATATATATGTGACTGTCTTAGACAATTCCTTGTCTTTTGAATGTTGTGCGTCTTTCACATTCTTCATTTTAAATATGTGTGTTAAAGTGGCATGTGGCAGTGTGCAATATGTATTTATAGATTGTATGTGTCTCTTCATAGTAAAGAGGAAGCAGCCTTTATATGTGTATGTGATACTGGGGCATGGGTATCTGAATGTATATATGAATTGGGGGAACAAAGAAAGTGAGAGAGGAAAAAGGGCTCTTAAACTGCATAAAACTCTGCAGCACCCAGCACATTGGTCCTGATACTTTGTGCACGTCATACCATTAGCTTCAGTGAGCTACCTTGAGGGCTTATGGTTTTGCTGGACCAAATCCAGAGTGCCTAGTGTGTCCAGTATTGCTTCCAGTAGGAGAGGAGTTTTCATATGGATATTCACATGCTATTGATTTCCAGTGCCTGTTGTCTCGCCTGTGCTGGTTGTCCTACCTGAAGTTGCACACCTTAAGTAAGCTGGGTTTGCACAGCCTGCAGAGTATGGTTCCTAAGGCTGCCTAGCAGTTTAGGCTCATGGTATGAGCAGGCAAGGATTGCACCAGCATTCCTGCAAAGTGCTGATGGAGCTGCGTGTCTGATCCTACCAAGTGGTGCCCACATATTAGCCAGGGCTCTCAGACAGCCTGTGCTTGGGCTTCCCCTGGCAGCCTGTCTGCACTCCCGTGGAGCGTGCTGGGGGCAGAGGCTGGGGGACAGGCAGAGCACACCATGCCCGCGGTCCTTCTGGGGACTGCTCTCTCCAAGGGGTATGGACAGAGCCATCTCATCTTTTTTCTTGAGTCCAAACACTACGTACACAACTGAGTATGAGTCATGGGAAGTGCCAGGGAGAACCTTGCGGACTATCAGCATAGCTACAGGCTCAGAACTTCTCTGACAGGACAGATACAAAATCCTGACCCTAAGAAATGCAGCAGAAAGAGCAAGGTTTCCCTTTCCCTGTAGCAGAAGGGATCTTCTGCTGCTTGCTGCTCTCCTTCACCTCCAACAACAACTTGGTGACTTGGTGAGTTTCACCATCAAAATATTGGGGCCTCTAAGAAGCTGTGAATCCTCCTCTTCCCCCACCCAGGACTCTGTAGTATGCAAAGCCATAATTTAGCCCCAAATGTTATTCTGTAACTCATAATTAAGTATTTATATCCTCTTAGCTTGCAACCCAAATGTAATCTGATAATCATTCAGTGACTGCCTGGTTAATAGCTGCTGTGCAATTATAAACTTCTAGCCTGGTCATTTGTACATACAGCAGGATAGTAAGGTACCCCTGAAATGTGCTTTGCTATTGTTTTAACCTTTCAAATTTCAGTCATCACCTTGATAATTCTGTTAAGGGCATACTAATGTCTCTTTTCAAGGAAGAAACAGAAAGATACAATATCATTTTCAGTCATAGTAGTACACATTGTGTTTAATTCAAATATTGTTTGATTGTGATTTGGAAAATAACATACAGGCTCAGCTGAATGAGTCGTAACGCAGTTGTAAAGCAGAAGGAATGAAACTCCAAGAATACGTAAAAGAGCTCCTGATTTCTATTCCACCAAAAGAGATCTTGATTTCAATAGAAGTTTTGCCTGAGTAAAGATTTGTCAAGATTTGGACTCTTATCTTTCTAAAAGCAGTCTCTCTTGAGGGATGTTTTAAGATCTGCAGAACAATAGCACAGAAGAATTAGAGCCTGATCCAAAACTCATTGAAATCAAAGGAGGTATTTCCGTTATTCAAAAGAAGATTATAGAGTGATGTACAGGAAAATATCAGGAATTATTCCATCAGCCTTCACAGGAAGACATTCAGCTATAAGCATTATTGTTGATGGCAACCATTACGCTTATAGTTCCAAGAACAACAGCTGTTCTTCTTAACACAGTATTAGAACAAGAAACACCTATATTTTCTGGGTTTTTTTGTTCTTGAAGATGGTGAAACTATTACTTCAAACCACTCTCAACAGGACAAAAAGAAAAGATTTTTAAATCTAAATGAATGTTTATAATTCAGTAATCTGTTGCATGAAACAGTTTTGAAGTGCACTGTGATTTTTATTAAAACCTGTTAAATTCCTATAAAATGAATTTTTTTCTTATTTACTGATTAATATGCAATCATATTCTTCTAATATGATGTTTTAAGAAATAAAATATAAATATTATACCTTTATTAATAACCTGCATTTTAGAGGAACACAAACAGAATTCTATAGACATGCTAAGACCATATAGCGTTTTCATCTTCATTGTAGTACATTTTACAGCAGGTATGACTGATTTTTCCTTTTAAATTAGGCTGATTTTTCCTTTTAAATTAATGCATTTTAAATAATCCAGCCAGGTGTTTGGCTTTAAAATAATATAGTTCAGGGATGAAATTGGTCAGCTGCATAGACATTTCAGTTTTTCTCTTCCTCCTTTCCCCAAAGCTAAACTTCTATTCTCTTAAAGCTACATGTCTAAGTGACTCAGGATTGGATTGTTTTGAGCTGCCCAATTTTACTTTGAAGGTTTCCAAGGGAGCCAAAAAAATACCTGTTGTCTGCCAATCTGACATCCTTTGGATTTCTCAGACTAGGTATCCAGAAGCATAAATCCCATTAAAAGTGTAGGCTTAATTCTGGCACCTCTGTAGTTGAAAGACTATTTTCATTGCAAAATTGAACTGATGCAGATACCTAAATCTCAAGAGTTGGAATAATGATCAGTTAAAGATGTTACTTTTCCAGCTGTCTGTCCATGCTGCTAGCAGTGGCTACTATTCTCCAACAGAGGCAGCAGAACAGGAATTGCTCAGTCCAGCGTACAAGCTTAATCTGCTGCTGAGTCTTGTCTACTGGAGCTGTGTGTCTAGTGTCAGAGTAGTTTGAAACACTGCTTCTAACAAGGAATGACATTATGCATCACTTGGGAGCATTAACTCTGAAACTTGGCGATTATTAAACTTGTAATTGTTCACTGTTTCATTGCTAGTCTGTATGTTGAAAGTATGTAATACAGATAATATATACAATACGTAGACCATAATACAGTGGCCTGTCTGCCTTACTGATTTACTTACAAGTGCTTTCTTCTACTCTCTTGTCCAGTGACTTGCAGGAGCGAGGCTTGTGAAAACCCTGCTACTCTGTATGTTCCACTTCTACTCCCCGTTGCATCATGCTGCAAGTTCCCAACCTCCTCATTCTCTCTGATTTGCTACAATAATTATGAAGAATTTACCTTTATGTCCACTGTTTCCTTACAGCTCCAGAAACAGCTGTCTGAGCTGGACGAGGATGACTTATGCTATGAATTTCGTCGAGAACGTTTCACCGTCCATCGCACGCATTTGTATTTTCTACATTACGAATATGAGCCTGCTTCAGACAATACTGATGTAACACTGGTGGCTCAGCTTTCAATGGACAGGTAGGGAAAATCTCTTGTTCACTGGGAAACGTGAGACAATGAATACGTTCTTACAGAGAAATCCAACTGTGTAATGCTTTGAGGAGAGAAAAAATTCGCTTTCGTAGAAACTGGGATGTCATACTGTAAGACCTTTCTTGAATTTGGAGTAGCACATGTAGATATCACACATGCATCCAGACTTCAGCTCTGCAGTGCACACATGAGTGTGGATAGAGTTCATGAGAGGCTGAATACTGGAACTGCAGGGGTTGTTATCTGTCAGGATTGTGAGGCATTATTAGTTTGTGGAGTGTTGCGGCAACTTAGAAAAACCAGGAGATGTTTGTAATAGACTTGAGCAAGCAGTTGTGGCTGACCAATTATTACACACAGTATTACCTCATTAGACAATGTTAGTTTTGCTTTCATTGGCATTTTCCTTGCAGAAAATTTCAATTAGTGATTTTTCTCGTAGTGAAAATCAAAACTAAACATTTTAATTTCAAATTGGGAAGTTGAAAATAAAACTTTTTTTTTTTTTAAATGTGCTAGTGTGAAACAAAAAATCTCCTTTTGAGAGGAGTCATTGCATTTTTATACAAATGTTGATTTTCAGAATAAAATTTCTAGTTTAACTCTTTTCAGCTTTCACTTCTGATGTAAAGTGGAATTTAACTGGTATTTCATTTGGGAAAAAAAATCTGTTTCATGACAATTCCACGTGCACCTTTCTGATTCCTACCATTGCAATTAGTTGTCATTTTTCAGAAGCTCTGAAAGGGCAGTCTGGATCAGCCAGCTTTGTGAAATTTTGAATTGTCAGTCTTCTTTTTCCTCTTCCTTCTCAGTTCGAATCTAGTCCAAACTTTGTAGTTACTGCTATCAGAGTGGGTTACAAAACAGGTCAGAACTCCTTGGATATTAGCCAGAAACTGGTATTTCATTTAGCTGAGCACATACAGAATACGACATGACCCGTGAATACCACCGCTGCTACACCAGTGGAAGGTCAGCAGTATTCCAGGAGAGTCAGAGGAATTCAGATCAACAAAACATTGACAGCCTGTTTTAAAAATAAGCACGAACAACTGAGGGCTGTTCTGTTTTGCCAGGGCCTCAGCACTGCATCCTGCATATTGTGTTATGATTTGCTATGTGCATCAGTGTCTGTTCTATTGACTTTTAATTGAGGAAGCATTTCTTAAACGTTCACAAACCTTTGAGTAAAAAACTAAAGAAATGAATTAAGCCAGACCCTGAGCGAGTGCCACATTAAATTAGTAAAGCTGGTGTGTGCACATGGTATATTTTCCCCCCAGAATTTAATTCAAAACAATGAGCTGGGGCTCAGTGCTGATTCACTGGCACTGATGCAATGTCTGAGCATCTGTTTCCCTTTCTGGATCCTCACTGGGGCACATGTTTTTATTGATAGACAGAACCACACATTTTTATTCAGGAAGAACAGCCCTCCTGATACTGTGCAGGAAAAATTTTCCCTACTTTGTTGGTGTGTTGCTATAAATTATTGATCTGAGTTGGAAATACTTTCTTTCAGCTAAAATCAATAAATAATATCATACCAAAGAACTGTTTAGCTGCTTTGTTTTCTTTCACATCTTTTAGTTACTACCTTTTTTTTTGTGTCTTCTTTAAGCCACTTTTATTAAACTCCTCCAGCATAGCCATAGACATTTAAGAATAGTGTCTCAGATGTAAGATGACATGTACATAAACAATGTGCTATATGCTATATTCCTGCATCATTCTTTCAAATGATCATCCGAGATGAGGAAAGGCAAAACAGCAACTCACAGTGTCTCCAATTATAGTCCTGTTGGAGTTGAGACTGACGTGAGTATCATGACAGGCTTATGTGCTATAGGCTTGGGGAATGGAGGAGAGGGATGCAGTTTAGGAGCTAACATTAATGTCTTTGGATAGAAGCTCTGAGACAGACTTCATCCAGTGTTGTTTGTTATTGATTAATTGTCACCTTTTATAGTGATGTGACATTTTCTTGGATAATAGCTTGGTTGCATCACTGTGTTTTTCATGCATGTGTTTTGGTTAGACAGCCTTCTTAAAGGCATGGTGTGATTCTGGGGTTAAGAAATCAGCGTGGGAGTTACAAAAATGTGAGATCAGGGTGTGGACAAGGAAAGACAGGATAAGTGTTAACACTGATTGAAGTCTGGGTGAGAATGAGTTGTAAATTGTACTCTTATGTGTATTAAGAGTATTCTTAAGGAGAAAAGTGAAAACAAATAATCTCACTAAACTATTGAATTCCAGCATAATTCTCTTGACTGAAACAGACCTTTGAAAAAATTTTCCAACTAAATGACCTCATTATTATGCAGTACAGGAGTATATTTATTTTCTCTAGAGTCCTTAAAAGAATGCATTCTTCAAGACCGCTAGCAAAACCAAAGTAACTTGGCCATGTTGTGCTTAGAAACTCATAATTCTAAGTTTTATGGTCAAAGGAGACTATTGTAACAACCTACAGAGAGTAGATTATGGAGCATCACCAAGCAGTCCATGGAAGTGGAGCCTGTCAATGAGAACGACGCAGCAAAATGGAGTATTCTAAAGGGCACTGAGCTCTCCAGCTGGAAATTTATACCAGCAAAACCCAGTTCCCACTTAACAGGAAAAGCTTTGCAGGCATTAGCAGGTGTGCTGTTTAAATAAGTTATGTATGCCATTTGTCCAGTGCTTAGAGTCCTTGAAAGGCATTTTGCTGCATTTCTTGCTAGGCAAGTATTCCATTTTTAAAAGGCTGTCCTAAATCTGAGTGCTGATGAATTGGAGCCTTCTGATTAATAGGTTTCCACTGTGTTGGAAGAAGGCAAAAAAAAAAGTATTCTTCTCTATTTATTATTTGTACAATCAAAAGCCTAAAGCCTTCACATACTTTTCAGATCTTTTTTATTGATTTGTGCTTCTAATTCAGCTGTATGTTTCAGGCTGATAATAACCTTTGTTTCAATAATAGATAAAAAGAAAATAATGTACCAGGTGTAGACTAGTAAAAGTAATATCTCATACCTAAGAAAAAATTATTATATCATCTTGGATGTCATCACAATCATTCAGAAATGCAGGAAGAAAGCTATTAATGTTAAATCAGAATGTGTGTTTGCTGGTATATCATTCCTTTCTGCTGCAAAGCTTAGGGAGATAGTAGGAGGGGGAAATTATTTTCTCTGATTACGATGATACAGAAAACTTTTCTTGTGTTCTGTGTAAATATTAATAGGAAAAATCTCGTAATGTGGATTTAGGAGGGAGAGAAGATAATCATGTTGCATAGTCTACTCTTCCTAATTTTTAATAGAATGTCTGGCTAGACTGCATAGGTTCATCCCCCTTTGTATTAACTCAAGAGGCTTTGTAATCAGTCCTTGCTGTATTGTTGGGTGGCATATCTTAATCTCTAGGCAATTCTCTATAGATTACCCAAAGTGCTTAAACAATTTTGACCAGGCTGGGTTTGATTTATGTTTGTCTATGAGATCTTTTGTTGTCATTTTCATCAATAGTATTGTAACTGCTGGAAGTTTTAAAAAATATACATTGATACAACCTGTTTTTAAAATGATTTCATGAAATTTGAGTTGATGCTAAAACATACACAAATTAGTACTTTAAATGATGATTTTGTCTGAAATGTTCTTACGATATCCAACAGCAATGCTATGTCTCTCCCTCCTTCTCTCCTTGCTCACTGCACATAGTAAATCTCATTTCTATTGATGTGTCATCCTTTTGCCCTTTCCCTGACAGTGAGTTTTCTTCTAGTCAGTGCAAATGTTCATATAAGTCAGTATTCCCTTGACCTATCACTTTTAACAGCTTTTAAGATCTGACTAACTGCCTTGCAAAAATTTGGGGAAGGTTTTCCTAAACAGGAGGTAAAATGATCTGTGGGTCTGTACACCTCTCTCTCCACAAGCTTGTTGAAGAGCTCTGTAGTATGTTAGTGTGTGAGACTAGCTTGACCTGAAGTGTGAATTGTGCACTAGATGCTGTTTAAGATTACGAGACCCCTGTCCTGTAATTAGGTCCACATGGACAGATCCCTGCAACTGCTCAAAGCTCCCATCAGATGAAGTCACATCGTCCATGTGGGTTTTCCTGCAGCATCAATGCTTTAGGCAGACAGGATGGTGTTGATTTCACCTAGCTTTAGCTATCTGAGTTGTGGATGTGTGTATCTGAGCTACGGCCATTTTGGGCTCCCTTGTATTGAGTGGAGAGAAGTAGGCATATCTGTGGTGCAGTCCATCTGCCCAGAAAGAGACATCAACTTAGATGAGATGAATTGTGCTTTAGAAATATTTATTGCTTTCCAGAGTATATGAAGTGACCCCAATCTGTCTCACTTAGAGATAGATATCTGCATTTGATCAGATGAACCCAGGCAAAGAGTCCCAGACAGGGAGACAGCGTTTTCTTATTCTCACCCTTCCTCTTTCAGGCTCCAGATGCTTGAAGCCATCTGCAAACACTGGGAAGGTCCAATCAGCCTGGCCCTCTATCTTTCTGATGCAGAAGCCCAGCAATTTCTGCGCTACGCCCAGGGCTCAGAAGTTCTTATGAGCCGCCACAATGTCGGCTACCATATCGTGTACAAGGAGGGCCAGTTCTATCCTGTGAATCTGCTAAGGAATGTGGCCATGAAGCATATCAGCACACCATACATGTTTCTGTCTGACATTGACTTCTTGCCCATGTATGGACTCTACGAGTACCTCAGGTAAATGGACAGTGGAGGGATTCCCACTGTCACCCTCATTTTCAGCCCCTCCACACCCCACTCTTCTCACATATTCCCAAAACAATGCAGTTTGAGCAGATCTGAAAGAGGCAGATTATAGATGTTTAAGGTGTAACAATGCTGAGCAAGGCACAAGAATTTTTAGGGTAGAGGAAGGGGCTGTAACTGGAAGTAAAGTGGTTATGGAAGAAAAAACTCAGGTCTAAATGTAAGCCCTGTTAGCCATCAGAATAATTCTCTCAGAGCCACAGAAGAATCAATTCGAAAATTGAACTAGACTAAGTATGTGCAAGAGCATCCTGTATTAGCAGAGATGTGAACCAGACAATTTCCCTAAACATCCCTGGTTCTTAATGTCAGTGACAGAAAAAACATGCAAAGCATTACTGATTTTGTTGTCTGTGTGACACACTCTCAATCCAGTTCCATATCTTGAAAAGAGGGTGATAGTATAACCAGCTCAAAAATATGACTGCAACACCAGCACCTGTCAAGGCAAAATAATTAGCATAAGGAAACTGGGAAGAGTAACCTCAGTGTGTATTGTGTCATAACGAATGTGAGCAGGTTGGGCTGAGCAATCTACGGACCATAATCCATTAACTGAGCTTTTTTTAATAAAGACCTTTTTCCCCTGTAGAGGCTGGTCACCTGAGGCCAAAGCATAGAGCAAGGAGGACACCCTGTGGCCAGACAGGAGGATTTCAGTTCCTTAATCCGGACCAGTTTTGCTTTTCCTCTCTGTTCTAATTTGGTAAAAGTGGATCAAAGTGTACCAGTGAGGGTCTGCCTATAGGTGATCCCTTTCAGCCCACGGGCTGGGGGTTTTGGAGTCTAAAGGGAAATTTACCTTCCAGTAGTGTAAACTTACGGAGGAATTCCTTTGTTTCAGGTTTAACAACTCAGTAAGCATCTTGTTCTCACTTCTCCCTTATGTGGAGAATAAATTGCCTTTTTCAATTTCTGCATCCATGTACGGGGCCAAATTCACTATGGCTTTTAAGACACTGGATTTCAATAATATCACTGAAGTTTTATTGCACTGTGTCAGCTTGTTTCCCATACCTATTTTAGGGATATTTCTTTTCGACTTGTGCTATGAGGACTCCAAAATAATTCTGTCCCTTGCACACATTAGCTGTCTCAAGATACATGTAGAGACAGTTGTTGTTAGCTTTTCTGTTCTTTGACATTAGTGTTGCACTGTTACATTTCTTCAGATTGATGCTGGACACAGTAAGGATAGCAGCTGTTGGTACTGGCATGTAGTACTAAAAAAGCAACTTGTTCCTCCATGTGGCTTCGCAGTGTGCTGATGGGAGCCAGCACTGAAAGGAAGAAGAGAGGAGAGAAGATGGAATGATGCACCACGATATACTGAAGATATTACAACCATAGAAATAATTCTTGTATGGTGATAATGTATTATAGGACAAAATGCACAGCGATGCTACCCATTGGTGCTGTTTCAGAAACAAAACAGATTCACACTGAAAGCTGTTGCATCGGAGACCTTGTGTTATTCTACCAGCCTTTTGTGCAGCCCATACCACCTTAACTCTGACTGTGAGTCCCTGTTGCCTGGGAATATTGAAATTGCTAATTTGCTACTACCAGCTCTTTAAAAGGGGATTGGATTTTGTTGCACATGGACTAGAGGCTTTTGTTGCTTTTTTCAATAGTGATTTTTCTGAGCAAAATAGCAGAGAGGTGCAGTGAGATTATTTTAAATATGGATACCCTGTATCTTTCTGCATTGACTGTTCCCACCGCCTCTGCAAGTAGCTGATTAGTGCTATCTATCTGAATGGCAGCGATTGTTTGTTAGAGAGACATGCAAACATTTTCATCTTCATTTCCTCAGATAGAACAACCATAAACAAATAGAAATAGGGTGGTGTTTCAGGCATCGCTTTGTACAGGATGAGCCAGACAAGTCCCTTTCACTGCAAGTTTGCTGATTTACATATATTGTATATTGTGTCTCTACAGACAATATATTCTCAGAAATAAAATAATTTTGAAAAACATTTTCAACATATTTTGAAAGTGTTGTATGTGAAAGGTTACGGCCAGTTTTGAAGGAAGACCTGATGGAGCTGATGGTTACCTGTCCCTCTAGGTATTTGTTGCTAGCACTTAGATTTGTGCTAATTGAGCTTTTTCACAGCTGCCAAGTAAGACTCTATCAATGTTTTTAATCTCCATCAGACCCCGGTTTTGTCCTACCTTACTCTTCTGTGAAATACAAAAGGAAAGAAATGTATCATTTAAAGATTTCCTGTTTATGAAATTCAGACACTTTTGTAGTCTGTGCTGAGTCGAAGTCTTTTGTCACCTTCCCTCATTAGTTACTGAGGTCATCTTGTCATTGGCCCAGAGGTAAGGAGCTTTCTGGTTGTTACAAGTAAGGTGTGTGGGTCATCCTAAAGGTTCTTCTAACATAAAATAGCTAGACAGGCTGCTTATCTATTGTTGTCACAGCTAGCATCAAAGTTCTTTCCTGATACATTTGTGTAAAATATGCCCTTCGCTTCCAGTGACACATTTAGCATGAATTGGGACCTGGCATCCAAGCTCTGTCCACAAATTTTATACCTGTCTCCTGCAACAGGAGTTGTGGAGTATTTCTGGTTGTTCTTCAGCATCTCAGCAAGAGATACTTCGTATTGTGCCTATTGTTTTTTATTTGTTGGATGCCTTTGTAAGCTGTGCATTTATTGCTTTTGCAGAGAGGAAGAATGTTCTAATGAATTTAACAGTGGACTGACAACTCTCCCACTTCTTACCACAAACTCTGTGACTGCCGTATCCAATGATCTCAAACTAACCAATTACCAAGTGGTGGAAGCTAATTTGAATTAATGGACTCTTTTTTTTTTTTTTCTGAATTCAGTGCTTTAGGATTAGGTTGCTAACCTTTCTGTGTCTGAGTTTCTCTGTCCTCCAGACATGATGCTACTATCTGCTCCCATTAGGACAAGAATTCTACATTAATTTTTGGAAAGGACTATGGAGATGAAAAGATCGATATCAACATGATGGAGATCATTCAACCTGTCGGGAGGCTCTTGTGGTTTAAGACTCATTTCTCCCATGCATTGTGAAAAATAGGGTTGATTAGTAGATTTAGAAATTTAACCCAACCTTCACTGTGTCAGAATGACATACATCAGGTCTGAACACAAAGATGCCTAGGAAACGGTTTCCTGGACAACACTAGCAAAGAGAAAGCTCTTCATAAAATCATATATCCTTATTTTGGGGTTTGGGGAAGAGGACAGATAAAGGAAAATGGATACTGAATTGATATTACTGAATC
The DNA here is from genome assembly GCA_013400535.1 of Scopus umbretta. NCBI lineage: Eukaryota > Metazoa > Chordata > Aves > Pelecaniformes > Scopidae > Scopus > Scopus umbretta. The sequence goes on along the minus strand of VZTL01028021.1, from coordinate 56,353 downwards.
CAGAAAACGGCTCTCATAAGAATAGTGCAGGAATCAAACAGTTTGCCTGTTGCTAGTTTGCAAAATAGCCAAATGTATTCCTTACATTATATTCCACATATCTTGCAACACCAACAGTGAAAATTTTCATATTCCAAGGACAGAACCAGTCAACCAGCAAATGGCACCTCCACTCAAAACAGGAAAAAAAGTCCACCCAACAGAAAAGGGAAAGCAGATTTGCTTCCAGTAGGAAGAGGTTAGATTTTCAGCTGGTTGTCCAAGGAGCAGACCGCCAGCCAAGTTACCAGATGAAAATGGAAGGATTTTTTTTCTCTACCAAATCCTCCCTGCCTTTATCACAATTCACATGGCCTCTGCTGTCCTTTGTCAATCAGGTTCAACACCTGGATGTCAGTACTGATTCCTTCTTCCCCTTACATTGTCATTTATGTTATCTAGTCCACATCAAAGGCAGGCTGTTCTCAGAGATCAGTGCTGCTGGACTTCTTCACTGAGTGTGTCTCAACTCCCAGATCAGTTTTGGTGAACCCCTCCACTTTGGCCTTAACAGTAAGCACCTCAAATGCTCACATATCTCTTGAAAATATTTCTGCAGAGCTTATACTGCTATGTTATTTCACTCTTGAAGTACCTCCACTAGTTCCTGTGTTAGACTGCATCTACTACAAGCATCATGTTTTCAGACCGCTGCTTCTCTCCACTTACCTAACTTTTCATATTGACCTTTGACAATGCAAGTGATTTCAGCCTCTTATATCAGTTTGTTCACTTTGCTTTTTGGTTTTCTTCATAAAGAAGAAAAGTATTCTTTCAAACAGTTTTGCCATTGACACCTATCTTAAATTTGCAGATGATAAGAGCAGGGAGTGTGCAAAAAGGGTTATTGATACCCACATCATTTTTGTGCTTGTATCCCATATCTTACAAAATGAGTCACATTCAACAGTAGGTTCAACACAACTTGCTCTGTCTGACAGTCTCTGCTGTTACCCTTGCTTGATACCTATACCTACTTCAGCTTTGTTCAACTTCAGACTGTGAACTTGGTGGGCAGGATTGTCTTCTACCCTTTGACAGTGCCAAGCACAGCAAGGCCTTGATTTTTGCCCAGGACTTTTGAGCTCTCCATCAAACAAAGAGATAGCAACAGCCATAAATGGAAGCTGCTGTTCCCTTGTAAAGCGCAAAGGGTGAGCATCACTGCAAATGTTACTTATTCCTTCCTAGAACTGAATCCCCAAAGCTGTACCGCTCAAGGCTGCTAGATTGCACAGAGTTCAGAAAGCCTGAAATGTCAAGAAACTTTGACAGTGTGCCCTGCTTGCAGAGAAGGTGTGAAGGGGAAGAAACATTAGGAATGTCCAAAAAAATGGATGCTGGCACTGCTCAGCGATTCTGGAAGGTAGTGGAGGCTGATTGTGAAGGAGTCATCTTTATACACGCAGTTATCTTGACCATTAGTGATGGTGAGGGAGAAGCTAGTGAGCAAAGATGCTGTTAAAATGCTCCAGTTGTGAAAAGTTCACTGAAATGTGGTAGGGGTTCTTTAAACAGTGCAAACTTTGCAGTAAGGCGCTGAGAACAGATTTCTTTTTATAGAACAGGCCTATAGGGTGGTGTGAATTCTTTTAAATTCAGATTTTATTAAATAGCCCTGCTCTTTTTCTTTTTCTCTGATGGCAATATAAATGAATTCTAGGTATTCTGGGCCTAGAAAAGTGGTTTATTTGGTCCTTCTGTTATTATGACAGTGATCCAAATTCCTTCATCTTATAAGGCTGTAGAGAGTTTGCTGCTTGTCAACATTGTCCTCGATTGCTTGTTGCAGGAACATAAAAGTCAAGACAGTGAATCCTGTTAAGAGGAACTGACTTTGACAGGGAGAGAGAGGCATATTTCTCATATGAAATATGAAGATAATGAAAGGAAAATCGAGACAGAGTTATTTTTAATGACAAGCATAGTAAGATTCAGTTTGGGGATGGAAAAGTAACTTCTTGTTCTTTTTCTTTGGGTTTTAGTTTGTTAGGCAAGAATAGACTGAATACCTCTGGCAGGCTTTCATAAGGTTGCTAAGCTGTTGCTCTCCTGTGGCAGTCATCCTAAGGCCCCTGTCTGGAGAAGGGTCCTACTGTGCAAAATGCAGTATGTGCACACGTACGTACACACTCACATACCAAAACAGTCTCTGCACTGAACAACTTGCAGCAAAAGAAGGCAAAAAGCAAGGTATCTCAGCACATCCAGTGCACAGCTCTTGTCTGCAGGAAACAGCCTCTTTGCCCTACGTATAGAGCCAAGCACAAATGAGCTGTGATCTCTGGGCACTACCATGCACGTGATTAACAAAAGTCAAAAAAATACTGCTAATTTACAGTTTTGTTGATTTGAACCATGTCCTGTTGCAGTAGATCTGTGCCTTGCCTTGAGCAAAAACCAACCATCATGGCAACAGCGTTCTTGAGGGCAAATATCTGGTCCATAGTGGTGTTAAGGTAATGCTCACCTTGCAGGACACACAGAGCTCTAAAGCAGAGGTAGAAAGCAAGTATGATGGCACAGCATAGCACAGAGAATAGCTAGGCTGAAATGCAACCAAACTTTCTGGCTCCTCACTTTGTAAAGTCCCACAATCCCTAGATAAATCCCATTTTTTCAGAACTGCCATTGACTGGGCAGCTCTTTACCACGTATGTAGTAACATTCAACTATGTTTCTCTTACAGAGGTGGTCAATTGGTCGTGCTCACATTGCTAGTTCAGCTCTGTGCATCCCTGGATATGCAGGGCAGCACTGATCAGTCAAACACACGAGTTCTTTTTGAACTATGATTGTTCTCCCTGCCCTTAGAGCAGCAGATTCAAAAGGAGAGGAAAATACGAAACACCCCTAAGAAAAAATATTGGCCATAGTTATATTTACAGTATCAAACTGCCTATTCTTTGCTCTTTAGTTTGAAAAGCCAAGTGATTTGCTCAGTTTAAAATTTTCCTGCTTGTATTTGTTGTTTCTCTTTGCCAGGAAGTCTGTCACCCAGCTAGACCTGGCTAACACCAAGAAAGCTCTGATTGTACCTGCTTTTGAGACCTTACGCTACCGCCTCTCCTTCCCCAAGTCAAAAGCAGAGCTGCTATCTATGTTGGACATGGGAACCCTCTTCACATTCAGGTAATGGAAAGTACTTTTGTTGAACCTGTGGTCATTATCTCTAAAGATTTTTTTGATGTTCTGTGAATATTTGATTTTTCTTTCTCACTGTCAGCTAGCTAGCACCATCAAGAAACCCACTGGAATTTTTTTTCCCTTTTCACAGAGAGGCAGTGAACAGAATCGTATGTGGATATATTCCATCTGTAAGCTCAGCATTTTATCTAGTATTATAATCCTCTACTGAAGGACTTCAGTTGTTAAATTGAATTTGTTTTATTTTCATCATTTTTTATTGCGCTACAAAATCAAGCGCGACCATTACACTCATGTGCGTGTAATTTGCTTTTGTGGCTGCCAAATACTATCTGGATAGCTGTGTCCCTCATGTGACCAAAAATAATTTCTTTCTACTCATTGGTTTGCTTCCTTACTGTCTTACTGGAAAAACAAATACAAGCTTGTCATGTGCTCTTTTAAAGTGTGAAATAGCTGCTTAAGCAGCTAGTTTCTCAATGCAGAGGTAAAAGTGTACTCTGACTAGAAGTTGAGAAGTGAAGAACACCTAAATTTGGAGCTTCTCTCTGAAGCAGACTCCTTTTGTGGCTGTGAACAAGTCACTTCTATTATCTGCCAGGCTCTTCAGTTTTAAAATGCAGCTGCCAGGGGTTAACTGTCTCTTGGGTGTGTGTGGTGAGGTCTGATTAGCAGACATTTGTAAAGCATTGCAGTGATGGGAAGAGCACAATATGGCCATATGATATTGCACAGAGAGGGGGCTTAGGAGACCTGCATTCTCTTCTGAGCTCCACTACTGCCCTGCTGGGAGGTGGTAGGCGAATCAGTTCACTTCCTTACATCTCTGTTCTCCATCTCTGAAATGCAGGTAACAACGTTCACCTCTCCTTTTTACGGTATTTTGAGATCTAGAGATAAAAACTATGAAAAAGCTAGGTATTATCCATGGCCGGTGGAACTCTGTATCACCTCTCCCATCCTTCCCTTACTTTAGGGTTTTCCTCACACTTCTCTCATTCCCCGTATTACACACCTCTCGTTGCAGCAGCCACCCTTCCCTCGTGTGGCCGCATGCACATGTCATAGCAGACAGCCTGTGTGAGCCTGGAAAACATAATTCTGACACTACCTCTACCAGTCACTGCCTTGAAGTAGAAACTTGAGGCAACTGAGAGAGGCATGCTTCTCTCTGGAAAATTACTTAAGGATACTGATAGAGCAAGTGCCTTTCACTCTACCATCATTCTTTAACAGTCAAAGACATACAAATTAACAAGAGATTTGTTGATAGAAAATAATTGTTTCTCCCATAGTTGGAAGAAAAAATCCTTCCAGTGGAAAATAACACCCTCAGGATTTTCAGATGTTACATTCCAGCAGCAATCAAATTTTAATCTTGCACAGCAGTGGCCTTCCACTACAGATTTCATCTTCCAGCTATACAGCATGTTGGCGTGTTACGTACACAGCCAGATTTGCAGATCCTTTCTCAGGTCTCACTCAGGCAAAAATCTCTTTAACATCAGTGGGAGTTTTGCCAGAGCAAGGTTAAATAAGAATTGAAGGACATGTGGTGTGTAGCTGGTGTACATATTAATGTAGGACACATTTTACAAATGCTTCCCCAGTTTGCTTTGGCTCATTTCATTGCTCAAATCTATCAACAGCCACAAAGTAGCTGTGATCTGGGCTGAGAATTTCCACCTCCACCTTCAAGGTGCTTTAATAACGCTGCAATTCGAGGCTGAGCGGGTGGGAGTGAGCTGGGGAGGACTGCTGTGACAGTGATTGCTGAGAGTGCCTGCAGCATCCCAGTCCCTCACACCACACAGTAGATTACAATCTTTCCCTCGCTGAAATTGCTTTTGTCACCTCTTTTCCAAATGGTGACCTTTTCTACCTCTGGGCAGCTAAGAAGTACAAAACAGCTCTGAATTACATCCCCCAGTCACCACCAGAAGAAAAGGAGAGACATGTGAGCATCGACGGCTAGCAAGGTGTGCTGCGTGGAAACCCTCTGTGGCAGTGGGTTGCTCTGTGCCAGCTTGCTGGCTTTGTTTGCAGGTGCTGGCTGTGATCGTGCCTCACGAGGATGTGTTCGCTCCGTGCCTGGGTAGTAGCTGATGAACCACAAATGTACTGTCGACACAGCTTTCAGGCATAAGGAATACCACAGCTGGTAGAAGACGTATCATATTGAGAAAACATAACCAGCAACAACTGATTAACTAATTAACTGATTGCATCCGCAATCCAGCAAAATGTTCAAGCATCTGAGAACAGAACTGGGAAAGTTTTTCTTTCACCAAATCATCTTTCTCACTGAAACAGGAAGCTTTGAGGGACAAGGCAGGGAGGACGAACAGTCTGAGAGGAATAATGACTTCATTTTCCTAACTTAGGCAAAGTTTACTATAGTGTTGAAATTTTATTTTAAACAAAAGCAGTCAATAATGAAAGTAAGATGAAACATTTGACCCAAAGTGCGGGGGGGGGTGTTGTGCAGTTGTTTTCCATAAACTGTGGTAAAGAAACTCATCATCATTTTACAGAGGTCAAATTATTTGGTTTGGATTTGTCAAAATTGCCAGCATAGTGAAAAATATGTTGTTCACAATTTTCACAAAGTTTTCCTGGGAGTCAGTGAGATTGAGTGTGGCCTTAAAATTCAATGTGTATTTAAATCTTGAGAGAGAAGGGCCTGAGCAGGAAAATTAGATTTATTCATTTGTTTTGTGAGATGGGAGACCAATACAGACAATCAGGTGAACCACTTCTCACAGCTGCATCACTGAGGGTAAAGTCTGTTGGCAATGACTCGCTCTTTCATGGTAGCTTTCCCCATATGGACATCCATGTAATGACGTCCGCATATCTTACTTTGCAGTACATTTTATGTGGTAATCAGCCATTGGCCAAGACCTAGCTCCAGCTGATTATATATGTGTGTGTTTATATATATGTGTAGACCCATATATATTGTATGTACAAATACGTATGTAATCCTGAACTCTCACAATTCTTGTTTCCAGTCTAATTATTCCTTTATAATTAGTGTGTGTGTGCACCTTAACTGAGCGTCCTGTATTCATTTGCCTCTTTGTCCTGACCTTGGCCATCGTTTTGTCGTCCTCTTGCCCTCCACTCACATCAGTCACTCTGAAGAGGCAAGTAGATCATCTGTGGTATTATTTTGTTTGGCACAATCAGGACTATTCCTTCCTTTCTGCTTTGTTTTGTCTCTCCAATCTCACTTCCATACTTTCCCTTCATTGTCTCTTCCCCATTTTTTTTTTCCTACTGGTCAGCTCTCAACTCACAGAGGTTGTACCTGAGTTGCTGTAACTGCTTACACTGCTTTCCCCAAAAAGGGTGGAAAGAAATTGATATTTTTATGGTTAGTGTTGTGTTTCCTCCCTGTTTAAATCAGTGGGAGAGTGTAACTAGAATAGAAGCAGTATTTGACTGCTTCTCTGCAGGAATCTCTCAATTAACCAAAGTTTATATGGAGATTTGAAGATACAAATCACTTCATAAGTGTTTAGTAGTCGTTAATAATAATAATAATAATAATAATAATAATAATAATAATAATAATAATTTCAAAATGCCAGAGGTAGGATGTTAGAAGATACAGCATCCTCCACAATCTCATACCATTTTAAACCCCACCTTGCAATTGTGCTTTTTTCCAGCATAGATAGCTGCCCATTAGTGACTGGGTAGGTTACCAACTCATTTCCAAAAGAGACCAAGAAAAGGGATAGGCTTTTTGGAGATGATTCCAAATGGCATTAAAGATTATAAGCATCTTTGTGAATCTGGCACTGGTTTCTAATAACCTCTAGAGAATTCATTCACTGTCTGTTTTTTTAATATGGAAAGGCTTTTTTTTTTTCCCCACGTCCCCAAGCCAGATATCTGAAACTGATGCAACCTGTTTACAGTTTAGAAATGCAGTCTTCAAAGGACCATACGTTACTTGGGACCCCACTGCTATCCTAATAATTCTGTCCTCCTGCACTACCTCTGAACAAGTAGAGTCAGCAAAGATGAACACCTCTCTGTTTTTCCAGTTATAAGCCATATGAATATACAGTCAAAGTGGAAACTCCTAGGTTGTGATTTTATGTCCCTGTTTTTAGCAATGTCTTGCAATGTTACGAGAATTTCTGGGGTTGAAATATTACCTCAGGTCCTAATTCTACAAATATTTAATACTCAAACCCCTTTACTTTAGCACATGAGTCATCCCTGTGAATTCAATGTACCTTACATTGCAAACTGACAGGATGTTTGTTTTGCCCCTTCTGACACGTCTCAGAGTGTTGTAATACAGATGGCCTGCTATGCCTTTGTTTCATTATTTAGTCTATGAGTCTGCAGAAAGAGCCTGTCTCATTGATTTTTGGAAAGGTGTAAGAAGAGTAAGTGGGCGAGAGAGTCATTGACCCTGGCACTAATGGGGTGGATTCAAGCTGTGCTTGGAAGAGACCTGCTGTGCCCTAAACAAGATTAGCAAAGTATAAAAGGATCTTTTTCTGTAAATCAAATTGATTACCTTACTCAGGATCACATGGGTACTCCCCACAATGTAGAAAGTACAGCAGAAAGCCTTTATGTAATATTTTACTTAATAATTTATTTATGCGCTTTGGCTCCTACCATAGTAATAACAGTAATTAATAAAACAGAACATGTACCAGAGCTGCAGGTGTCTCTCACACAAATTATAAAATTACATATAAAACAGATCATGAATGTCACTATAGTGTAGAAATAGCTAATTTTTAGCCCTTACCTGAGCTACAGAATTTCACACGGATTTCAGAGCACTCATACAGCCTCTTGGTTGCTAGGAACGAGACACAGCACTTTGTAGTGCAGATGAACCATCTGTGTACTTTGTAACTGTTTCTCACATTAGTGTTAGGTAGTGTTTTCATACTACCCTTTGCCAACTAGATGTGTTTCAGCATTGAGCACATAGAGGTTCTGGGAAGCATGCTGGAAATAGTCCTAGAAATTACCTCCGATATGTCCTGAAAATGGTGATGTGAACTGTAAGCTAATGTCCTTATTTTTGAACATTTCATCTAACAAGTAACATTTTGTTGCCTCGCCAAGATGCGTTCTATCTAATTGCCTCCCCGCATCCATGCCGTTTATGTCTGTTTAAGGTATCACGTCTGGACGAAAGGGCATGCGCCAACGAACTTTGCCAAGTGGCGAACAGCCACCACCCCCTACCGCGTTGAGTGGGAAGCAGACTTTGAGCCATACGTTGTTGTGAGGAAGGACTGCCCAGAGTATGACAGGAGGTTTGTTGGATTTGGCTGGAACAAAGTAGCTCACATCATGGAACTGGATGCACAGGTGAGGAGACACTACGAGCATATCTCACCCAGGGCTGGGCAGCGGGGTTGTTAAATGAAATCGTGTTCTGTAGAAAGGCTTCAGGCTTTGCATCACCAAAGTGCTCATCTGGCTTTACTGAGCTCCTTAATGAATGCTTCTTGAGTTAGGAACACTTACTTTAGTCCTTGTCAAGCATTAAAAGGAGAACTGAGTCTGGGTTAGTTTATTTGTCAGTGCTGAGAAAGTTGTGTCTCAGTGGCACAATCCCTGCAGTGCCCAGCTCCTGCCCAGCAGTGTGCCCAAGCATTGCAGCACTTGTTGCCAGTCACCTAACTAGGGGACCTGTAGACCTAGCTGGAATTTTTTCAGTTAGAGGTTGGTGAGTCCCAAATTATAATTTGGAATTCAAAAAGCAATCTTAAATTGAATCCAAGGCAAGCATCTTCAATTTCTGGCCTGGATTTACAGCACATCTCTGCAAAGACAAGGGCTTTACATTTCCACAGTCTGGTTGTGGGTTAGACTCCAGAGAATCCAGGCACTTGATCCTTGGCCTACCTGCCTCTTGGATCTGTGACTTGGGATGGAGCTGCTGGGCAGAATATATAAGAAATGATGCAGAGAAAGCTCGAGAGGTACTGACTGGCACTAGAGCTCTCAGAGCTGCCAAGGTCCCTGCCGCCGACCTGGATCTTAGAGACTGGCAGTGACTATGGCTCTGTGGGAGCCCAGTGCTGCTGCTCCCTGAAATGGCAGGGTTACATCTCTCTGCTGTTCTTGGATGTGAAGCTAAGTGCTATGCTAATCAGCAGGGTCTGGGTCATGGCAGTTCTTTTTATTTTGGGGGGTTTTGGGGGTTTTTTTTGATTGGGTTTTTTTTAGTTTGTTTTCAGTCCCAGCTTTTGAACTCATAGCATTTCATGCTAAACAAAACCCGTACATTTTGGCCATCTGAATCCTCCTATGCTAGCTTCTGCTATGAATCTGGAATATAGCTGATCCTTTTTTGCCCACCTCTTACCAGTTGATGAGAAGCAGAGTAGCACAATGCATGCAGCAAGCTACTGGGAGATTGTGTCTCTGGGGCGTGGGCTACAGTGTGTTTGTGTGCAGGCACGTACGTGGGAGGGTTATTTTCTACTTCTGCTTACAAAACCACACGGTCACCTTGGGCTGGCCAATGCTCGCCCTCTGTTTGCAGAAGGGCATTACCAACAAACTTGTACGTACTTACGTTGAAAAAAATTGTTGCAGACTAGAAAAAAAATTGTCCCTTATATTATTGTTAATAATAATACTTTGCTCTGCTATAGCACTTCAATTTTCCAGTGCACTTTCCAAACACTAATCAATTAACCATCAGTTGTGGAAAGTGCCAGTATAATGATTTATTATTTGTTAGTCTGGGTAACAAGGCTTATGTTCCCACTGGCAGCTCTCATCTAGCACTCATGATTTAACTCTTCTGTGCAGAGATATTTGCCCCGCATACAGATTCACACATGGGAAATTGGAACATTTTTCAAAGTTGATCATAGTGCAGATATTTTAAATGGCCATTGGGTTGGAACTAACTCTGGGGTATTGTTTTTCTCACTCTTCCAGCCTTAAAAACATTCTCACATTGAAAAGAAGTTTCATTTTCTTCTGTAGCAACATGGGTATTGGCCTGTTTTCCCAGAAAATCAGCCTGGAGGGGACGTGGGATCGCACAGCTACCTCCCCCTATGGCATTCCTCTGCTTCGGGGTGTCCACAGAGCAGGTTGCTGCCAGCTGCTTGGCTGGCTTCATTATCAGCAGGCAGAGCAGCTTCTCAATTGAATTATTTCACTGCTTCTCACAACTGCAGTGTCTAAGAGAACTGTTTCAGACTCCTTACCAAGGACTTGTGCCACTATCGTCCTTCAGAGCAGCACACAGCATGGAGATAATCATCGTTATTATTCCGGGGGTATGCAGATGTCCACTGAGCTGAATGCTGTACAAATGCATAGATAATGACAGTCTCTGCCTAAAGAATTTATAACCTGTGAGGTAGGGCAGAGGTTCCTGCAAGTGCATTGCTTTCTCACAGATGTTTCCATGTAGTAAGGATGGGTCATTAGGAAACCTTTCCCTGCTCTTCCAGTGACTGTGGAACTAGACTGCGAGCAATCCTTTTCCAGGACCCGAGCCCAGCATCTTTCAAAGGGGCTTATTAGCAGCAGATTTGTAAGTTTTTGGAAGGCTTTATGTGCCTGAAGACCTTTCGGAGGGATGGGGACACCACTGTGGTGAACAGTTTACACTGCAGAGCATAGGCAGTCCCTGACCTGCAGGGTTACAGACTTGAGATGCAACCAGAGAACAAAGGAGTGATTGTATGGGGGAGAAGCATCTTCCTCTGCAGCTTCAGCCCTTAGTTTTAAGGTCCTGTACAGATATATTTTGTAGTTTGTAGTTTATCAGCAATCCTCACTCCATCATGCCAGACTTTGTTTTTGTGGTGGTTCCCCATTAGTTCTAAGCCTCTTCCAGCTAAATTACTTCTGCCTGTGAGCATCAAATTATTTTGCTCTTGCTGTACATTTATCATCCCAAATAGAAGCTCAGAGGGGTCCATTCCCATATATGACAGCATTGTAATTTGGCACAAAGATTTACCACTTTAGCACTGTCTGGCAGGGAACGGGCATGCCCATAATGAGAAAGAGCAGCCGTATAGCTGCATCTGCACCTAGCTGCCCAGCACATGCTACTGTTTCGTTGGTGTCTCTGGGTAGGCATGGCAGCCTTAGCTACACTTTGGGCTTACCAGTTTGACTGCCTGAGTTGGGAAATGGATGCACGTTGCATTCTGCTCACTTTTGTCCATTTTGTTTGGGCTTCATTTTGGGCTGTGTTGCTCAAACACTTGGTTTCTGGTAGCATTGTAGCCCAGCAGCTTTCAGTCTTTCCTGAGTTGATCATATTTTGTTAGGTGAAGAGAGATTTATAGGTGAAACACTCACGTTTATTAGCACAAGTGTGTTCTCTCCCATAACTCTCTTTCCCTAATAAAATATTTTGGAGTACTCTGTCTCCATGCTGCAGATACTCTGTGTCTCTGCACAGACTCCTAAATCTACAAGTGACTGGACTTTGCAAACCAGGGGAAGTTGTACACCATTTATTTTAAAGCCAGCATGCTCTTTGGCTGTTCCTTTCCTGCCCAGTGTCTTATGCAGAGATGGTTAATGAGTCAATACAGCAACGGTTGTAAGTAGAAACTGTATGAGGACAATAGCAAATTTGCCTGTAGAGGCTTCAATGTTTCTTTGTCATTTGCATCCCATACATCTCAGACTTTCTGAAATTCCATATGAAAAAAAGAGGTAGCATCCTAGTGGTTAGAGTACTTCGCTTGGCTACAGAATACATCCTACACTAGTGAACTTTCAGCTTGTCTAAAAATCGGTCTTTGTTTCTCTTTGCTCTAATGATCATATATTTGATTATAAAAATTGGAAGAATCTAACAGGAGTAATTGAGACTTAAATGAACCATCATTTTAACAACACAAATTGTCAAAGAACGTGGTCAGATGTAAAGAAAGTGAATTAGTGAAGTAGTTTTAGAGGAGAAAGGGAATTAAAACAGTATCTCATACTTTGTGAAGGAGAACTTAATCGCATAAAACCTTCTCAAAGCATATGGAATTAGCAGGTCCATTTTCACATGTCGCCTATAAAAGATATTGTAGTCTTCCCTCATTTCAGGTTTATAAATAGTGTTGGATGGTTTTCTTGCTGTAAGTATCTTAGTATACAGGCAAAGCAACATATGCAGTGCAATAGATGCCTTTGTAAACATAGCTTATCCCAAAATCCCAAACAAGATAAACTGTAAGGGCAAAAAAATGCTTTTGCGTGGACACTTGAGACTCATTCTGTGTGCAGTCACAGCTGTGTTAGTTGCAAGCACACTACTGCAAAATCTGTGCTGCAGACATGTCTTCAGGCATGCCTTTTGTACTGTTTGCCCATCATTTGGCCTACATGGAGAAAAACATTTTAAAAGAGAAAGTAGATCTTCCATAAAACCAAGAAAAAGCAACTCTAAAAAAAAGAAGGCTTATTTGGCATATCTGTATGGGTGTGTTGTTTCTGAGACCCACACTGAACTGTTACATGATGGAGCATGTTTGAACTGTGGAGGCACGGGAGAGATGCATTGCAAGAGGGCTCGGGAACACCCTCACAGCCGGTGTCTTTCTCCCCCAGGAGTATGAGTTCACGGTGCTACCCAACGCCTACATGATCCACATGCCGCACGCCCCCAGCTTCGACATCACCAAGTTTCGCTCCAACAAGCAATACCGCATCTGTCTCAAGACCCTGAAGGAGGAGTTCCAGCAGGATATGTCACGCCACTACGGCTTTGCAGCCCTCAAATATCTCACGGCAGAGAACAACAGCTAGCACAATGGAGCCCGTGTGCGGGAAACAGGGACACTGGAGGGAGAAGCCACTCAACGTTTGGGGCCCAGTCTTCAAACTTTGAACTGAGAAATACTTTCTGTTTTTATATCATACCCGGCAGTTCTAACAGTAGAAATTTGAAGTGACATGTCTTCGGACTATGCTCATTTGTCCCTTCCCCGACTACCCCAGGCCTTTCAGCTTTAGCATTCGTGAGGTATCAGCGAGAGGGGCGGCCACACGCCCACCATGCCGCCGGAGGCGGGACTGGGCAGGGGCTGGGAACGCATACAGCTCTCCTAACTGCAGAGCAGAGACAGACCTTCAGAATATAGGATTTCATGTTGCTATTTAATAATTTGACATGCTTTTTATCTGTAAAGGAAGATCTTCGGGTCACTGTCCTGTGAATTTCAAATCTGCACTACTCTAAAAGGGAACTTTCACCTGTGAACTTTCACAGGGGCCCTGTTAATATGGATGACCTTGTTAATGCAGGATGAGCCAAAGGTCTGAATTAGCCTTGGAAACGAAGGGGACACTTATACAATACTGCACTCCAGAGAAGGTGTGTTACTGGTTTAGGTGTATACATGATATCAGTTGGTCTTTTATTCTCAAATTAGTTGTTTTATCAGGAAAATCCCCTATACCCCACCCTACCTTTTCCCCAGTCCTAAGTGCTGCTCCTTTCCTTGCCAAGGAAATGTCACCCTTGTCTTTCTTTCCCATCTTCAGTTCTGGTGGTCCAGTAAAGAAGATCAGTAGCTCTGCCAGAAAGTGAACAAAACTTGTCAGTGTAAGGTCTGTTTTCACCAGAGCAACTTGTTCATGTGTGTTTCGTAAAATAAAGGGCCTGGCTGTAACTCTTTATCTTTTTTAGGCAAGAATTGGATTTTACCTATAAGGCACGTTGTGCGGGGGGATATTGATTTATAGGCTCATTTCAATGCATGCCCATCTGTGAAGGCATTGGGCCTTGGGCTTTAAGTGGACTTCTTTGCTGAACAGGGATTATAAACATGGCAACTAGTAGCCTTGGTGCTCTCCTGCTGCCTGCTGCAAGGTCTCAGAACTACTTCGTTAAAGGAGTTTATAATTAAAAGGAGCAGAACTGTTAGGAATAAACTCCCCATTCGAGGGGGAGAAAAGAATGTGTTGGGAATCTGAGTGTGAGTGTTTGCTTGAACGCGGGCTGGTCAAGTTCACAACTTCGGTACACACAGGAGTATGCTGGAGGGCGGACAGGAAACCTAACAAGCAAAATGCAGAAAACAAGACACTGGACTTTTTACCATTTTCTTTATTCTTCAGTATTAATGTTGTGTTTACATGGGATGAAGAGATGAGGTTTAATGCACTACCCCTTGCAGGGCTATTTGTAATTTCTGTTGCAATGTTAATAGAGAAAGCAGAAACAACTCAGTGAGAAGTGCGTCTATCTCCCTACCCCAGATCCCCATACAACCACACGTACCAATACCACTGCCTGAGTTGGGAAATGGATCCACATTACGTTCTGCTCACTTTTTTTCCATTTTGTTTTTCAGCCACTGGACCTTCTACTTTCCTCCTCACCTCATCCCTCTAGAGCTTGGTTTTATTTCTAACCTGACATTTCATGAGAGCTTTCTGTTACGGTGGAAACCACGCTGTTAAACCAGACATTTAAACTACAAATATCAGTTCATCATGCTGTGTATATATAAGAAAAGCCAAAAAAGGCAACATCTTTGACAAGAAATAAAAAGGGGCGGGAGGCTACGTGTAATTTTCACTTTTTCCCTTGGGAGTGTTGGCTGCATAAGAATACATCACTGCATAATTTTCCAAAGTGCTTTTCTTCTGTTCTTAATGGCTTTGTGTAAAGATTTACATAAAAAGCTGGGAAGAGCTGGAAAGAAGTGAAATGAGTGCTCAGTCCTGGCTAAGATATATTTAAAAAAAAAAAAAAACAAAAGCTTAACTCCCCACCTCCCATATTATTCACCATTACAGGCCCAGGTCACTGTGCATTTTGAGAGTAAGAGCCCTGCAGCACAGAGTCCTGTTGATAAGCTTATGTGCAGAAAGATACCAGAACCTGATCCTAAGAGAGGCTGATCCTAAGAGATCCTGGTTGTACCTGCATAAAATCTCCGGTCGGAGCTTCAGTGTGGCCACCGTTATGTTTCATATATATTAAAAACTTTCATTTCCAGACATATGTTTCTCCTTGGCTTAACAACATTGCCCAAGGATGGACTGGGTTGCCCTGCAGCAGCTTAACCTGTAGTACAGACATGTACTTTGTTTGGGTGTGCCATTATCAACATGAACATTATTCTCTCCTCAGTGGTCACGAGATGCAGATGGGGGAGCAGGGAGGTAATCATTTGCTACTTGCCTGTCTATACAGTGAGTCCTGGAGCCTCTTGGGTAGGCTTAGGTGTGCTGGCTGGTGTAACCAGCTCGAAGATTGGTGGTAGGTTCAGAGAGACCCCTTTTTTTCCCCTTACAAACACTGTACTGACTTGTACCTGTCATGTCATGTTTGTCTATGCACTTCATAATTTGGGAGGTGTGGGGCTTGGGTTTTTTAACACATTTCAGCCCATTTACATGATAGCAAATTAGGACTACATATCCATCTGTAACTGCCAGGGCTTCTCCAACACAATGAAAAAAACGCCAACAACAACAACAACAACAACAAAAATCCCCAACACGGTTATATCACTGACTGTCTTCCAGTCCTCTACTGTAGCAGGTATTCGCTAGCAACTTTGTTACTTAATTCTCAATTTTCTCCTGAAGTCTTGAGAAGTATCAGATAAATCTGGTGACTTAATGCCTTTGATTTATTGATTTGTTCCACCAGCTTCTCTCTTGAGTCTTCAGTCTATGACCTCTCCTTATCTTTGATATTTGGAAAGTGTGAAGTCTCTCATTTAGATATCACTCCAGCACCCTCTCTGGTGAAGACTGATGCAAATAAATCATTTAGATTCTTGGCAATGTCCTTATTGTCTTTAATTGTTTTTTCTACTTACTGTTTGGGGTGGCCTACCGGTTATCTCCAGTTTTCTACTTTTGGTGTACTGAGCACATGTGTGTGTTCAGTTTTAGCTTCCTACTATTTGCTCTTCAAATTCTCTCTTAGCTTGCTCAAACTCCATCTTAACTATTACATACCCTCCTTTTAGCTTTACAAAATTTCAGTTTCCATTCTCTGAAGGTTTCCTATTTGGCCTGAATAACTTCTGAAATTTCCAGTTTAGTCACACCAGTATTTCCTTGTCCTTGTCTTCCATTTATCTAAGGGAATACCATACTCCATGGCTATTTATAAGTCCTTTCCATTTTTAATCTGAGGATTTCAGTTTTTCTTTTCTTTTTATTTAGGCCACTGATTCTCTCTTTAAAAGGGAAAAGGGGGTTTTGTTTTTAAATTTTTATATCAAATATCACCCTACTAGGTTTGGGGGGTTTGTATTTTCCTCTTCAACCTTCCTAAATGCTAACCTTTTCCTAGTCAAGGGACTAGAAACACAATTTTACAAAATTATTTTGTTCTTCTAATTTGGGGTATTATCTTGACACGTCTTGTTCTGTGTCTCCCTTTTCCCCCTCCACTACAAAACATTGACACGCAAGTCACTGCAAACTTTTCAGTCCCCTAAGCCCCTTCCAGCACCAGAGCCAGCCTGAACCATGTATTTCCCAGCACGTCCTGACATCCCGCTGCATTTCAGGCATGATTATTGTTCCAAATAATAATCTGCTGGCTGGCACCAAATTCTTCTATTTTTGTTTTCATGCTTCTCCCTTTGATATAACAGGCTTTGCAAGTTCACGTTTTAGGCAAAGCACTTGCCTTTATTCAATGCCTTATTGTAACCCTCTAATATGTTTCCGTGATTTCTCGCTGTTGTCAGTGTGTATACCTTCATACGTTTAGCTGTAGTTCCCATCCTATTGTTTTCT
Source organism: Scopus umbretta (assembly GCA_013400535.1). Lineage (NCBI taxonomy): Eukaryota > Metazoa > Chordata > Aves > Pelecaniformes > Scopidae > Scopus > Scopus umbretta. The sequence continues at coordinate 39,421 of VZTL01028021.1, read as the reverse complement.
GGCTAAGGGTCATCTACCATTTGCCTTCCTGACAGACCTAGAAAATGTCTTTGTTTATCCCAAATAGTCCTTAGTATTTATCATTGTTTTCCAAATCCTACTTTCAGTAATTCCTTCCAGCCTTGCTAGTTTGCTATGTGAGCAATCTGGTTCCACTTCATAATTTGCAATTTTTATTCTATTTGTAATCATCATCTTGGACTCAGTGACATAAAGGAATTAGCAGCTGTACCTGCAGTTCCAGCGCTTTTGTTAGACTGAATATCAGATATGCTCACATTATTCCTAAAGAACTGATTTTTTTTTACCTGGCAGGCTTCATGTCGTTTGTATGTAAATCATAAACTGTATTTTCCTTTTACTGCGACAAGTGGAGGCACTTTGTGGTGTTATTTGCAGTAGCTGTTGCAGCAGAGTAAGCCCTGTGTTAGAGGGAAAAGCACAAAAACCTTGTCAGAATTGTAGCTACTGGTTCTCTCTGCAGGGGAAAATAAGACCCTAGCACAGCTGAACAGTTTTATAAATGCCCTTGCACAAAACACATTGCACATTATTTTCTGGTAGGTATAATCATACATCGTCCAATTAAATATGAAAAATACATTTTTAATGTTCTCATTTTTACATGCAATTCTATCCAGAAGATGATACATTTCCTTTTGCATCGTGCCAGTTTCCCCTATTACTCCAGCCTGCCTAATGGCCCCATCTGTTTTTGGCTGAGAGAGATTAATGACCAGCAGCACTGGGAGTCCTGGCAAATCAGCAGATACTACTCTTGGGCATTGCACAGGACATTCCTTCCTGCTCTGCCAGATACTGTGTGAGTGGTCCTCAGGTTTCAGTGCAGCAACAGGAGAACACAGCAAGCTCAGCAAGTAGGGTGAGCATCATTATTTATGAACTTCAACAAGGTCTAATACGTTAGATGGTGAGAGTGCGGGGGAAAAAAAAGAATGTATCATTGTTAGCTCAAAAAATATTTCAATTTTAGGAAAAGAAAGCAGCTAAGTTTCTGCGACTCCAGTAACTGAGACTGGAACAAATAAGTCACTAGTAGACAACGACAGCCAATAACCTAGTATTTCCACTGCAGTATTGAAAATGCATTGATAGCTAAATGAAGTAATTTTTACAGTAGTAATTCATAATGTATATTTAGACAGTATGTTTACATCCAAACACTTAGGTGAATTAGGGATTGTTTGAAGATCTGTTTTGGTTCACAATATAAAATTAAGCTTGGAAAAGCTTCTGGCTGTGCACAGCAAATTACGGCTCAGGAAATGCTTACAAACCTGGATTTAGAAGTACCTTGCTTTTATAGGAATTTGTTTTCATCAGTAGTTATACATTCCCAAAACAAGACACACAAATTCCTTGAGAGTTTCAAAAGGATCTATGTACGTGTCAGTTGGCTGGAACATTTTCCTTGGGAATTGCGGTTTGTTTGCTCTGCAAAGTAGAATTGTTATGATCGGTTGCAAAAGTAATCTGGGAAGTAGAAAGCCAGCCAAATATTTATTTATGTGATGGATCTTGTGAATGTAGTTGTCCAGACATGTTAATGGGTACTGTAATGCAAGTGTTGGCTCATTGAGGGTGTCAGGACGCAAAAGATCTGAAACCCAGGCTAAAAGCTTAGTATCTTTCCAGACATTCTGTGCTATGGTTTTCCCCCATAGGATGAGAACAGCTTCCTGTCTCCTAGCTAATTAACGGTTTCTGTAGGGTTAAAATGTCCTAAACCTCTGCAACATGGATTCATGGAAGTCACTGTGCAGGTGCAAAAGCTTCATTTGAGCTCCATGGTCCATTGCCATGAGATACAAGATTTCAATCCAAAAGAAATAGTTCTGACCTGGGGGTAATTCTCTGATCAGGCGTGTAGACATCAGTCTCACCAAATATATTCGAGAAGAGGTCCCCAAACATGTGAGGCCAAGTAATTCAAGCCAAGCTAAGCCTATTCCTCAGTATAGCAGCAACATAATTCTCAGACAATGGACGTGTGAGTTTCAGCATCACCCATTATATCACAAGACTTCTGCCAAGGCTGCAAAATCAGTCATGTGAAAGTCAGAGGATCTGAAATTTCAAGTTGCTGGTGGAGTTGGTGATTTGCTCATACAACTTCCTTCTGTCCCCTGGTACATATGTAGTAGGATATAGTCTCTACACAATCATTTGCTGGGGTTTTTTTAGAGGACTCCTCATTCATTCTATGCACGGAGTGGATGGTACTCAGGGAATGAAGCAGCTGGGTGGTACTTCTTTTTACTTTTGCTCCCATTGAGTTTTTCGTAATATGATAGCTGCCTTGATTCTGAGCAAAGCCAGGCTTTTTTTTCTTTTTTTCCGAAGGATAGGTTTAAACTATGGTTTAGGAAAATCTACTATCCCCCATGTTCTTAGGCTTTCTGAACAGAATGCCTGCAGTTCTACAGGCTTTTCTTCTGTGGAGGGATCCTATGGAGCTAATGGAAATTACACTCGGAGGCCTTGTAGCACTCACCCCCGACCTATGAATGCTAACAGCTGAACTTGCCAGAGTGATGAATCCCAACTCTGTCCAAGCATGTCTGCTCCCGCTTTGGGAGTGCTCTAAAGGTTATCGGCACACTCTGTCAGGGAAGTGGTGAAAAGATGGAGTAAATAATTGGGAGGGCATGAGGGGTTTGGTTTAAGTAGCCACATTTCCAGAGGAATGAGAAAGGCAAAAGCATTCTGAGGTCCCTCAGAAGATCTGTTTGTAGGATCTGTGGGTTGGACTAAGCTCATTCTGGATCTGTGGCATGTCTTATCCACCACTGGCCAGTGCGGCCCACCTGTGGTAAATTCTGTGTGTTGTAAATTCATGAAACCCAGCACTGAGATTAAATCAGTCTCAGCTCAAAGATGTTTAATTTGTTTCAATTCTTTGGATTCCCACGTTGTTCTTTTGGTGCTCATAAGAAAAGAAGGGAAAAAAATATAACAGCAGCTTGGTAACAGTAGGAGTCTGACCACCTAGCCCTTTTTGAAATTGTCAGCACTGGGGTCAATGGTTGGGGCAAAGCTGGAGTTAGCAAGGTTCACAGAATTTCTTCTTTTGATCTGCCTGTGGATCTGTTGTTCCAGTGGTGCTCTCCAGCAATGCTATAAGGAGAGGAAAAGCTATCCAATGCTGATTGATCCAGGAAATCTTCATCCAGTCGGAACTAATGACCAGCAGCAGGAAAGAAGCCACACCGCTGTCTGCTTTCAGTTTTTTCAGATGGCAGTAGCGAGTTCACTGTGAAATTTATTATTCTGATAGACTTTGCTGAGCTTTTCTGCATTTTAGATGCATACTCACCATGAGTGACAGAGGCCCCTTGGGGTTAGGTAGAGATGGGACTCGGCAGTTTGCTGGCTCAGAATGAGAACAAGAGATGTGTGTATTTACCCTCAACACCTTGCCCAGTGTTTACTAATTATATTAGCACCAATTAATCCAGCTGGCCTGAGACTCGGTGTTCAGGCTGGGCAGTAAGCTTCTGCTCTCTGTGTTGATAACAGAACAGACGGATGAGTGAGATGATGCTTTCTGTCCATAACATCAGTGAATATTACCGTACAGGTTCACATGGCTCATGGAGAGTTTACATCTTTTACTTTTCACTGTTAAGGTTTATTCAAAGAACAGCAAAGGTAATCCAAAAAAAAAAAAAATCAATGAGTTCTGTAAGGACGCACAAGGATTAACATTCTGGAGATTCATCAATGCAAAATACCCACCAGGTTAACCTGCCAGCTTTTGTCATGAAAGCAGAGAACACAGACACCATCATCATCTTTCTGATTATACTTCATAGAGCAAAACAAGTGCATGTAATAAAAACAGCTCTCTGAATCAGATCACCCAAGGCCCAAATATTTTATAACATTTGTTGCTTTCATTTCCATTTTCATATGTGAAACTAACAGTTTGCAAAACTTTATTTTCTTAGGCCGATACAGCTTTCTTCCCCATCAGTCAGACTCGCAAATATTACAGCATTGTCTGGGGTGAAGAATAGAACCGAGGGGTCATTGAGATGTCCTTAGCACCACTTTAATACAGAGCCTGGAGGATTTGGTTTGCTTTGTGCTATCACAGGCTTTATTTCTATCTTAGCGATGTCTCTTCCCGTAAGTATGAAAGACCACTGGCTTGTGCTATACCACTGTGTGAAATCATTGCTAAAGCAATATCAACACGCTATGCTTCTGGCATGGCACCTGGGCCTCCACGCAAATTTATTCTGCAGGGTTTTTTTCCAATTTTAATCTTCAAGCCTACACCTGAGAGAAAAATTCAGCAATTTGAAGCTGTAAGAATGGGATTACTATGTTTTGTTTTCTTTTCAACATATTCGTATTGTTCAAACTTTTCTTTCCACTACACCCATATATCTTCCAGAAAAATACTGTTTTGAGAGGAAGAGAGTCCTTGCAAGTAATCCAGTGGGGGTGAAATCAGCAGCATTTATAAAGATAAGTAACCTACTCAAACTGTAAGTTTTAGCACAAGTTTCTACAAGTTACAAATTTGCTACAATTTTTGCAGGGCTCAATTTCAGGATCCTTCCTCAGCCAGCCCATTCTAGAGTCTTGCTCTTTTTCTCCACATTCCCAATGTGCTGCACACCTAAATCCATGTTTATATCAGCCTTGGGTAGTTGTTGACAGGTATTTCAATGACAGTATAGACACTTTCCACAGTGTCACGGTCTGGTTATGACTATTACGTAGAAAAAGACATCTCTCCATTGCTGGCTCCCTTCAACCAGCAAAAGCTTGTTTTAAAAATAAGAGAAAAGCAAATAGTTGGACTGCTGGGGGAGAGGAGAGAGTCTTAGGCCTTTAACAGTTATTGCCAAAACAAGATCAGGTTTCTTAGGACCTGACACATTACTACAACTTGGTAGCCTTCCATAAGATGGCGGTGGTGACTGTGTGTGGCTCTGGAAGAAACAATGACCTTAGAAGACTTGACATAGTTCATTTGGTCTGAGGCCGTAGGTTTTGCTTTTCCAATACTTGAATTGCCTTTCACAAAGCTATCTCCCATTAGCATGGGCAAGCACTAACTACCATAACAATCTATAAACACTCCCTTTCCTTCCAAATTCACTATAGATCATGTTGGCATCACTCACTGTTTCTCCACCCTACAGCAAAGGGTCCAAAACCTGAAGAAAGGTAGCACCAAAGTGATCTAAATACCACATGTACCTTGCAATGCCAAAATCCCTAGGTTTTCAGGTGCGCAGCTGCAAGCATTCAGGCCCAGATTCATCCCAAGCAACTTGGCAGCCAAGACCCATGGTGGTGGAGTTCGTTCCCTTAGTTTCCTTTGATAGTCAATCGAGTGAGTGGGACTTCTGCAGAGGGCATTTCCATTCACCTAAGCCCTACATTACCCTTTGCTCTCTGACTAGCAGAAAGGCTACAGTGCTGATGGACCCCACACAGGTGCCTCAGGTGTACACCTGCCCAAAGTAACATGGGACAAATCTGGACCAGTGAGCATCTGTTTCAGAGCTTACCACCTGCTCATTTAAGATTGCAGGTGTCAAAATCCCCTGGAAACTAAGCAGTAAGTGCTATGAGGCCATGTACTCAATATTAGCTGACAAACTTGAAAACAACAATCTATGTGATGGAAAATGTGTGGGCAGAGCAGCCATGGGAGGGGGGTGATTTGTGGACTCCAGAGATTGTGATACACGTTGTGACAGACAGCTTGTGCTAACAGCCAGGAAAGCACTCATTTTCAGCACAAAGCTGTAGGCTTCATAATGATGGTTAAAATATTATCCCCGGCATTGCTGATCGAGTTATGCAACGTTTGTTGCACTGTATTATCACTGTGTGGCTCTGCCAAGAGCAGTGGCAGCATTTGCAAG
>VZTL01028021.1:0-33420 GCA_013400535.1 Scopus umbretta | reverse complement strand
GGGACACGGACCCAAAAAACCTCAGCAACAACCATTCACATGTCTCTCTTCTGAGGAGTCAAACCTCATTCCTTTTCTGTCATGACCAAGGTGATTCTACATTCTCCAGGGGAAAACTGGGATATCAGAACCTTTAAGGTGAACCATGCACGAAACAAGTCTTGTCATTTTCTTGCAAGGTTTGTGGCACTGAAGGGTTTTGAATCTTCAACTCACCACCCTGTCAGTACATTACCTGACTGGCTGGCCTTCTGCTTGCACTAATACTGAACCTTTTTGTTTCTTTCCCTGGGTTGGGGAAAGATCCTTAAGTAAAATTTCAGGAAAGGGAAATGAAAAATGTGTCTTTTTTTCCTTCTGCTGCCCCATCTCCCAAGCACCTCCCCCTCCAGGGTTAGACTGAGGCAACTTCCATTTAAAACAAACCGCTTGGTTTACATGTACGCTTCAGTCTGTGTGTAAGTTTTCTAGGTGACAATTTTATCGGGGAAAATGGTGTTTAGATTGTGTGTGCAAAACAAATGTCTAGTAAACATTTTTTAAAAAAGGTTAATTTTCAGTTGTGCAATAAAATTGTGAAATAATCCTCTCGATTCCTTTGCAGTGTCTGACTTGACACGTGCTGGTTTCAGGAGCACACCAGCTGTTGTTTCTTCAGATGGAATAAAAAAAGAGAGGTTGTGGACTGTTTTATTTTCATCTTTAAGCTTTTTATTACTTTTTAATTTTGCATTGTCATTCCCTTTAATCTGGTTTATTCCTCCAGCCCTGGTTCAATCAGACACATTAGTACAAGGCTGTTCCCATTGAAGACAGGTAAGTCATTATCTGCTCAGAGTTAATCATGTGTTTATCTGCTTTACTTGACCTTGACCTGCTTTCTTCTGTTGTCTTTCTGTAATCAAAGACAAGACTTTGGCAGATGGGGGGAGTTCATTCAGGTCATATTTAAGTAAGACAACAGGCTGATGGATATGCTACAATGAATGATGCCTCACCACCACAGAAGCAAATCCAGCTAACAGGTTAGTATTGCAAATGCTTTATCTGCTAGGATGATGCATGGATCTTCCAGTACATGGGAGCCCTTCTCTTGATGATAGGAAAAAAACCCCACAAAATCTAGAAACCTTTACTTTTCTATTAATTAACCCTTGCTGATAGTTTTTTTTCAGCTGCTCAGATCTGCAGTTGCACCTCCCATAACCTCACAGCTGGTACATCCTTTAGCACTAATAAGTAAAACCATAGCACTACAGCTTTCTCCCTCCTTCCTGGCTACTTGGTGGCCTGAGGCTTCTCTGCAGACCATTGTCAAGAAAGGTGATGGGGGCAAGAGTGGGAAGACAGGTCAGCTGCGTAATCCTTTGTGGTTTGTTTTGTTTGGTTGGTTTTTTCTTTTACCAAAGTTAAAAGTAGAGTTTATATCAAAGTGTGTTTGCAAGGGATGTCAGCACAGAATTTAAATTTGTAGGGATGTCATAAAGAACAAGGTGTCCCTGGATGTAGGGTATGGAACTTCTCTAAAAGATTAAATAGAATATGAACAAAAACTAGTGTAAGGTGGGAAGCTAGCTGAATTTCTTGTTTTTCAGACAGTTACAGAATCAGATTGATTTTGTGTGGTGCAGGAGCAGGCTGGGAGTCCAACAAGAACTAGAAAGAGAGCTTTTGGATTCATTGTGAGAAACATAAATACTTGGAAAAGTATATGTACATATAAATAGGTAGAAAAAGAATTCACAGAAAAGGAAGATGGGCTGGAAATGTGCAAGAGGGAATTTTATAAGCTGAACTCTGCAATCATTGGAGAGAAAGAGAAAACCTGCAGGTGTAACTCCCTTAAATTCCCTGACTTTGCAGCAGGGCAAAGCTGGCTTGCACTGGCAAATGAATGAATGAGCAGGTGCAAGAAGTGAATGGCATTAACTGTGTAAATAGCATCTGATTTTCAATAATCAGGCTCTCAGAAGGGGTCCTCTGCCTATGCCATTTCCATATTACCCACAACCCTTCCTATCCATCCACCTCTGACAAATCAGTAATAAAGAACAGAGCTTCCTTTAGGATTTATGTCAAATATTAATGCTCCAGGACAGATGCAGTAGGGCAGATTACAATATGTTTACCCTGGGATCAAAATTTATGTTTTGTCAAAAGGGGGCAAGTTGAATTCCCAAGACTGAAGTACTGAAGGTGCATTACCCACTCTCCTCCAGGTTCTTTGCATGATTCCTGGTGGTCTCTGTGTAACCACATTCACCTTCAAGCTGCTTTAGAAGAAGAGTTAGCTAGTGACTGGATCATATGGACAGATGTGGGATGCGTGTGTGTTTGCTGCCTTGGGGTACATTATGCAGCTCAAGAGCCAGGTGTTAGGCTGGGGATGTTGATGAGAGTTCTGCCACAGACTTAGCCGTTCAAATGGCATAGAAGAGGGTTATCTATCTTCCTAGCTTGCTACTTGAATTTCTGTCTCGGGTTTCCACACACCACATCTGGCTACCATTTCTTCACTTCCCTATATATCACACAAAATCACAGTCTACAATTTCCCTCCTTTCTCCTCCAGCTCAAATTATACCTCAAGAATAACTCTCGCATGATGGTAGCGTGAATCACATGTCTCCGTATAGTCAATGTAGCTGTAAGGTACCCAGTGTCTGTGGGGAAAAGAAAAATCAAAATCTAATTCACATGTCAAAATTTGGATTTCATAGCCCAGGCACTGGGAGATTCTGAAATCTCAAGTCTTGGTAATTTTGTATTTAAACATAAATAAAAGCATAGCATATTCATAGCAAAGCCAAAAAGGGGGTGACAGGTTCACGGCCTGTAGTGAAATCTGTAGCATCAGCTGGTCACTAAATAGCCTTTGTTTACCAGGAAAGACATTGCATTTTGCTGATATTCACCCCCAATTCGGCTCCAGAGCTGGCAGTTTCAGGTGGTAAATGGCAACAACCTCTCAGAGCTCTCATTTCGGGCTTTTGCTGATACAGCTTCTTCATTTACGTTGGGTTCTGATTTTGAAGGTTAATTTTCCAATTATAAGTGCTGTACACATTTTTAAACAAAAGCCAGTATTTTGAAGTGGCCACCAGGGAGAAGGATGAACAACTCCAATGGGTTCAATTCATCCTGTGCTTCAGGGCATAACAAGAGTTCTTAGAAGCAATTGTTCCTCTTTCCTGAATTGCATAGGGAAGTGTGAGACATCCACATACAATTGCCTTTCCTTTATCATGCCCTTGGATTAGTCTTTCACTTGAGGACTCCCATATATTTCTTGCTGAGAATTGCTCGTTCATGTTGTTTTCAGGGAGCAGCTCCCCTGTTGCCACCCTGTTAGTCTCAGCACTGCTCGCAGAGAGACCCAAGACCTTGCCCCTTCTTCAGCTGATTAAACTCTTGGTGCTGGGGGAGCACATGTGCACACCCACATACCTGCTCATTACCTGCTCAGCTTGCACAATGTTTGCAGCAAGTGGGAAACCTTTGTTTAGGTTTGTGGTAAAGAAATCTGGAGACCTGTACTACTGCTACCATCTTACTGATGTGTTGTTTTGTAATAATCCAGGGGAAGTTTGTAAAGTCAGGCTTGTCCATCATGATTACCTGGACAAACCATTAGGAAGCTTTAAGGAGCAAAGCAACATCCAGAGACTCACAGGAAAACCCCTTATTCAGACTGCATGTCCATCACAGATGTCTGTTAATTACCCAGAATGTTGTTTGCCTTCAGTATTCGATAACAGCAACTCGGTGAGTTTAATATCCTGTAACAAATTCTTTGATTAATGCCATATTTCCCTAAATAGGATACTTGCTTCCTGGCATGCATGAAACATTAGTTGCAAGGACTTTAGGAGTTGCCCATGTTAAGACAGTTAGGGTTTTTTAGCAGCACTTGGCAGGTTGCTCAGTGTGGCTGTACCTCGGGGGGCAGGGATGTGGATGTGTTGTGGTCGCCTGTAAGAGCACACAGGCCCTAGTCACAGCATGTTGTATGTCCGCTGAGTGGCAAGGCACCCAGTGATTAGAAGTTGGTTTTCCCTTGGCCCAAGACTGAGAGGATCCTTTACGCTTCAGTCTTGCCAGCAATCCTTTGCTGAGAAATCCTATGTGGCTCAAGAAGTTTTGTTCTTTTGTGTGTCTATGGGCATCACCCAGATGGCCCCATACTGACATCTTTGGAAGCTTCTGCAAGAAAATTCCATCTTCAAAGGCTCAGCTAAAGGAAAGCAAACATAAGATGATCCACTAACATATATCACTCAGCTTGGTTCCAAAAAGACTTTAATAGGGGAATAAGCATCACAGCTCAGATGGCTGCCACACTGCTCCAGCAAACAGCAGAAACAGCTTTCAAGGACCAGAAACATCACTTCATAATGACAGAATTTATTTATTTATCTATTAACACTTTTTTTAAAAAACCCAACACTGCCTGTTCTCAAGGCTTAAGTAACATTCCCCTTTAGAGCTCAGTTCTTGTTTTAGTGACACTGTCTTCAGCCTTTCTTCGCTTCTCTCTGTGTTTTTCCATTATGCAGTGGCTCTTCAGGTAGTGAAGCTGTGTGCTTTCTTATGGGTAGGCTGGAAACCTGCAAACCAGAGGATGCTTCAAGCATGGGGAGAACAACTGCTGTGGCAAATTGCTCCTTGCTCTCTATGTGCTACTGCCCTCACAGACAATTTTTGCACAATGGCCTGCTGAGGTGCTGCAGGTTGGCAGAGAGTATGGGGAATCTCATGTTGTTTCAGTGAGGCACAGTGGTGAGAGGGAGCAGAGGCACAAATCTGTGTCACTATGCCCCCACGCAGTGAACCCATTAACACAGCATCATCGTGCTCTTGTTTTCCAGCATAGCAGGGGTGTTTGGTACCATACGTGGAAGCAGCTTATGGATGAGAGCTTTCTTCTCTGACAGGGAACCACCTTGCTATAGGAGTGTGTGCCTACGCGTGGTCTGGCTTAATTTTGTTGTGTTCTCCCTGCAGAGAGAATAGGTTTATTCTGAGCAATGGAAACAATCCACCAGCTCTTCTCATTCCAGTTAAGCGTGAGGCATAGGACCTTAACTTTAAGTGTCCCTTAAAATAACAACAGGATGTTTCATTTTCAGCTGGAGCTTGTAAAATTCCTTCTACTGCAGTGCTACACCCACTCCCCTCAATTAGAACAAAATACATCAGAGGCCTGGCAGTTTATCTGCCCTTCCCAACACAGTGAGGATCAGTCATAGCCCCGACCCTGAGCTGGGTGACTACTCCCTTCATGTCTCTGACTGTCAGGAAAGGCAGCAACCATGAGCTGGGGGCCCCTTTCAGCTCAGTGTCTCGAGTTTGGTGGTTATTTATTGCACCTGAATCTTTGAAATGTTTTCTTCATGAGAAACAGATTCAAATTGGATGGTTCATTGATTTGATTAAGAAAAGTGATTAGTATGGCAGTGAAAACTTGTTAGTCAAAGATTTTTAACCCAGCTGTTCCTGGGGAAAAAAAAATAATCAGATGGGATTTTACTGCTGATTCCAGCACTCAGTGCAGTTCGCTTTACAAGCTGTTGCAACACTAAAAGCACAGGAGCTGGAGCATTTGGTTACTGGAAAGGAAAATATTTCAGCCTGTGTCACATCTCTGCTTGACCTTGACTAGAAGAGAAAGGTCCAGGGCCATATACGTGCATGTATTGAGATGAGGTGAGAAATGTGTGACTAGATCCCTCCTTTTGGGGTAAAGCTGCCATGCAAAATTTTCTGGTTCTCTTTGAAGGCAAATGAGAAAGCAGTGGTCTGCTGGCTGCCAGGATGGCAGTACTGTGAGGCTGGTTTCCATAGATGAATGAGAGGCCTTTGTAGGTATTTTCATTCCTGTACTTATCCCATCTGTGGAGTTCAGGAGATGGGATCAAGATGAGAAATGAATACTGAAGTGCTGCACCAAAGGCTGTAACACTTAGTGTCCCCTGAACATCCATCCTCCATGTACATAGAGTCCTGCGATGTAGGAAAGGGGGCCTAGCCCATTTTAGAACTGAGTTATCTGAAGTAGGTTGAGGTTAGCTGCCTTGTAATTGTGTCAGTAACTCAAAAAAAAAAAAAAAACCAACAAAAAAAAAACTAACTAGGTGAAATGCCTCGGTCATCCTAAAATCCATATTTGATATGGGTGAAGGGCTCCTGAATGTTATAATCTCCAGGCTGTTCTACAGGAAAAAAAAAAAACAAACGCTTTACCAATGGATTACTAAGTTCCTTCAGCCTGGTTGCCTTCTCTTTACTGTACAGAAGAGGCTGTGGAGAAAGGTAAGGAAATGGGAGGAAAGAAACTGGTAAGGGCTTGTCCTGCGTCCTCACCAGACACCTGAGGGTGGGAAGTCCCTGTCCCTGTGTGCCAGCCTCTACTGAGAGGCTGGTACAATTAAGTGGTTAATGGATTATGCTTCACCTGGAGGCCAGAAACAATTGAAGTAACAGCAGGGGTGTTTCCTGGCACTGCCCTGTTTAACACCTTTATCAGTGACTTGGAGGAATCGACAAGATGCATATTGATCATGTTCACAGGTGACAAAGCTGGTGATGGCAGCTGGGCAGGCCAATACAATGGTGGGCAGGGTGGCTGTCCAGGAGAACCTAGACAGGCTGGGGTCATAGGCTAACAAAAATGTTATGAAATTCAACAAGTGCCACAGCTGGGAAGGAAGAGCCTGGTGCAGCAAGCCAGGCTAGGGCTGCCTGCCTGGGGGGGGCAGCTCTGCTGTAGAGACCCTGGGGACCCTGGTGAGCAGTGAGCTGAGTGTGAACCAGCAGTAACCTTGGCAGCAGGGATGGCCACCAGCCTCCTGGGCTATATCAACAGCAGCACAGCCAACTAGGTCAAAGGAAGGGATTATACCACTTTGCAGCTATGAAGCCATATCTGAAATACTGCGTCCAGTTTTGGGCTCAGACATGGATAAACTGCAGTTAAGTTCAGAGGAGGGCCCTCAGACTGATTAGGGACTGGAGCTCTTGCTCTGTGAGGAGCAGATGAGGAAGCTGGGCTTGCTCAGACTGGAGAAGGGAAGGCTTCCGGGGGACCTAACCACAGCACCCTTGTGTCTAGAAGGAATTTACAAAGAAGAAGGAGCCAGACTCTTCACAGTAGTGCATAGCCTCTACCAGTGCTATGCAAACTCGTCCAACCCATAGAGAAATTCCTGGAACCATCCATCCATCCATCGCAGCCCTGCTCTGCCTGAGCCACTTGCCTGAATTGCTTACCTGTTGGCACCTCAGTCCCAAGCCTTTCTGGGAGCCCAGCAAGCCCAAGCATTCTGCTCTTCCATGTGCTCTCCCTGCACACCAGCCCTCCTGCACTCATCTTTCTTAGCTGTGCTCTGCTCCTGTCACTACATAACCAGTCTGTATTTCCATGACCTGAAGTTTATGGTCATAGGCAGGTGTTTTTTCATTATCATTTAATGCATGAAAACTCTTGCAACAGTTCAAAACTTGACTGCTTTACTTTTGGAAAGAAGTGGCAGGAGAAGCAATAGCCTGAAAGAATGACCTAGGACTATAGCTGCTAGATGGGTAAGTTAGAGCCCACCTCTGTCCTGTGTCCTGTTAGACTAGACTGAAGTTCTGCTTGGCATCGCTCTCAAGGTGCTAATGATGTCAAGCTGCACAGTCCAGTGCCAAAGCCTTAACCAGTCATACTCTAAAAATACAGAGAAATAATGCAGCACAAAACCTTTATCATTTACCTGCTTCAAAGCTGAAAGCCAGTGGGTAATAACTCAGACCACTGTGCACAGCAAGTGATTCAGGAAAGCAAATTGCACGGGCTGATAAGAAAAAATAGGTGCCTGTATTGAATGGGTCGTACCGGCACCTTACAGGTGCCGGTTTCCCCACACCATGGCACATAGAGCTGTTTAAGGCTGTACCAGTGACAGGAAGAACACAAGCAGGACTAGAGTGTCACAAGTCTGCAAACAAGAAATATCATATTTAATTTGCAGTTTTCAGACAGTGTGGGGGCATGGGCTGGCAGACAGGGCCACCTGGATTGCTTTTGGGAGTGAAGCAGTGTGTATGTGGACTGGCATTGCCCTCTGCTGGCTGGCGCTCTGGGTGGTGATGCTGGGCACACGGGGCGCTTTGGGACTTCGCAGTCTCTCCTTCCCTCTGTATGACACATAACCCAACAACGGCGGTCCCGCTTTCCTGCTCCTCCGGTGGCAGCTCGGCAGGGTCCAACTTCACCCTTCCGTATTTGACACTTTTTTCCCACTTATTTTTCTCCCGTGGGTGTAGTTTTTGCCTTGTCTTCCTCTCCTCTCTCTCAGTACAAAAGTTATTGCCCCTCTGTGTAAGGGACGTCATTGCCCGCTGTGCTAGGAACTGCATGGAAATCCTAGCTGGAGTCTTTAAGAAGTCAGCTAGCAAATTTTAACCACTGCAGTGTTAAAATACTGAATAAACGGGGCAGGATCCCTTTGGAGAGACTCAGGAAGCTGAAAGAGCTTTATCTCAGTTGTTTGTTTTGGGTTTTTTTGTTTTTTGGGGTTTTTTTTACTTTCAGTTTTCTGGTTAATGACTTTCTGCTCTTGCCTAAGTTTCTGGGGCATTATTCCCTGATGGGCACAGGCCCATTGTTTTTAGTGGTGTTGCATTAAAAAAGAACAAAGCTCATAGCCCAAAGAAAAGTCCTTACTACTCTGCATTAAACTGCATTAAACATTACTACTGCATTAAACAGATCGCATTTTGCAGTCTTGCCCTTCGAGACCTGGTATCTGCCCAGGAGAATATGAATCTCTCAAGCAAGATACAGGAGTGAAGGGAAGTGTAAGCCAAATTTCAGGGGTGCAGGATGGAAATGGAGAGATTTTTATGAGTTGTTCCTATCTCACAGAGCAACAACAGCTGAACTGGTCCCAAGGACTGAGTTTTTCTTTTGCCCTTGCCTGGCACTACATCCCTCCACCAGAAGGGCTTAAGCTGATGTCTGATGGGTTGCACAGGCTTTTACACCAAAGCAAATTAAGTTAAGAAAAAGCATAGAGGAAAGGCTGGTTGGAAGTTATTTCATGCCATACTAGCAACTCACATTCAGAGCTAGGTAACACTACTGGCTACAGTTTTCCTTCTTTGACTTGACTTCCAAAGTGTCCCCAGTGAAACACTGCAGATACCTCTAGCTGCCAGAGCAACCAAACATTGGGAGAAGGCAAACATAGCCATGAAAACAGAGTCGGCATCACTCATATCAAATGAAACCAACAGACATTGTTGGATCTTAACAGCGCTCAGCTCCCAGTGGCGCTGGTGCAATAGGCATAGCAATTAGCACCAAAATAAGCACCTTTGGCAGTGGCAGCCTTCAAACGTGGCCCAAGAAGCAAAGACCTAGGAGAAGAACAGGGGATGAAAAGAAGCTGAAAAAGGTCTGAAAACACTACTGGCAAAGAACTGTGAAGAACGCTCAGTAGGGAAAGAACCACTACAGGTGAAGGTCCTTGCTGTCCAGGGCTGAGGACCCAGATCTAATCCAGATGGACCCCACTGACAGGTGAGCTGTAGCAGCGCAGTCTAGGATAATGGAGCTGGACAGACATGGGGACAAAGTCATCGTTAAGTAAAGTACCTCACACTCAGAGTGTTATCATGAAGCATTGAAGTGAAATGCAGGTCAGTCACATTAATGAGCTGGGAGGAGGTGCCCCATGCATTCTCCAGTCCTAAGGAAAATCCTACAAAGGGAGGCAGAAAGCCCTAACATGGCTAAGAAACCACCTGACTTCCATATCTGGCATTGCAGTAGCCTTGGATAAGCTACTACACCTCTTAGTGTCTGCGCCTAGCTATACAGAAAATCAAGGCACTCTTGCAATTGCTTTACAAGTTGTCTGTTACAATTATATGTTCTTGTTGTGACTGACAGTGGTGATTCTGTGGTGGAGCAAATTTCAAAACTAGTTTCATGGAGTACACCCTACACTGGGGCTTTATTTCTTGCATAGTATTGCTGATCAGTGCTTGGATCCTGCCAGCTGAGCAGGAGAGAGAGGATCACTTGATCTCTTCCCCCAAGTACATGGGACAAGATCCTCTGCTGGACATAAGCTGATGGTCCTTGGAGATATAACAGCAATAAAGAACATAGCCCATAGTCTTGGATTCCCCCAGTTAAGGTATACTGCTCTCAGGTCAAAACATCTCTTCGATGGCTCTCTGTGTAACATGGATGTGTGGAGAATCATGTGGAAGAACCCTCTCATGCCTAATGTTGAACAGGAATCAGTGTTTTGCTCAGTGTTATTTTGCACTCAAGATGATTGGCAACAACAAAAATATGGATGGTAAATCATGCAGAACTTGAGAAGCTGCTGCCCTGAAACTTTACTCTGAAGGGTCAGCAGTAGAGTGATGCTAATCTAGTCTGAAAACAGCTGTTCCTTGGGGAGCAGACAATAATTCTGTTGGGGAAACCATGAGTATAATGATTTTTTGTTTTATCTGAAACTTTATCTGGCTGTTTCCTTGCTGCATTTTGGGTTGTTTTTCGGTTTTGGTTTCAGCAAAGACAACAGTTTCATCTGGAGGGCCGTGCACTTATGATGTGCATTGTTGCCTGCACTCTGGGAGTGAGAGAGACGGGGAGAAGGAGGAAAAACAAGTTATGGTTAATTATAGCCACTCTTCTGCCACTAGAGACTCCTGGAGAATATCAATCACCTTCCCGAGTACCTCATAGCAGCTACGACACATTTAACAACTCAAACAAGGTGAAAGTCTGTATGAGGTAAAGAGAAATCTCTGAGGATGCATTGGAAATACTTGAAGGAGGGTAAGTAATCTGTCAGACTGACATTATGTTTGGGGATAAGGTTAACCAAGAGATGTTCTTAGCAAAGGAGCCAAGGGCTGAACAACTATTCACCTGGGAGTGTGGGCCTGCTTTCTCTCAAGAGACTGGTAACTTGGGAAGCCCAGTCTGAACCATGGAGATGGCCAAATGAACTTTAAAACTTGTATGCTTATGCCCCACAGTACATAGAGCATAATATTTCATCCATTTCCCTTATACTCGAGCCAGAGGCTGTAGGTTCTTCTGATGTTAAGCCCTTTCTGAGAGTGGTACCCACTAGGGCATGGCAGTCCTATACCTGTCACCTTCAAAGAGTTTGGTGCCAGGATGAGGAGGATGTTTCTGGGACGAGGTACACAGCTTGTGGTGAAAGCACAGTGAGAAGACCAAGTTTTGTCAGCCAAGTCCTTAGAGAACAACTAGCCTGGAGCCTTCTTTGTGGGAATAAGGGAGCACTTAGAGAGGAACAGAGTTCAGGATATGTTGACATGTGTCAAGATGCAAGGTCACTGTTTATGGACTGGGCAAGTTCTAGGGAAGATTTTGCTGGGCCTTGTCTCAGTTTCCTCCCTCTAAAAAGAAAAGGAAATCAGGCTTAGTCCATCTGCCTATCAGCCTTTCTCTTACATGTATCGAGGCACAGGGACAGCACACCTCTGCAGATCAGGGTGTCCCAAATTATTTATGTCATTTACATGCAGGGTGATTTGATTATCTGCAGACACCATAAATCCGCAGGTACTTTAAGCAGTGATTGCAACATGTTTTACGCAGGTTATTGTGGTAATGCTCTGGGGGGGATCTGAGTCAGTCAGGATTCTCAACAAGCCAAATAAATTAATTCCTCACTGTACAGCCAGCCCAAAGAAAACTATTATAGGACAGCTAGGTTATCTGGTACAATTGACAGAAATTTTACTCGTGCTTGGAATAAAAGAGAAGAAGAGTTCTGCAAGGGGCTTGGCTGAAGGCCATATAAGCCTGGAAGTGTAAATATGCTTTGTGATGCTCTCTAGTGACTTGCATGCCTTGAGTAAGTTGAGGTAAGACCGGCTGTGAATCTAAATTGCAGTTGTCTCTCCTGGACAATTCTGTGGGTGGCCCAATGTAATCAATGTTTTATCTCAGACCGAGTCTGATTTCTCAGCCTGGAAAAAAGCCAATACTCTTCAATGAGACAAAAAAAAAAAGGGAATGTGTAGTCCTATGTGAAACAACTTGATGTTTTTAACTGGGGTTTCCACTTCATTTATCACAGTGGGCTCTATCCCTCTGTCCTGGGAATGCACATCATTTCAGGAAGCCGAAGAAGAAGTTGTCTTACCAAGCCATGTCCTTCTGTGCCAAATGCTATAGTTAGCTAAATGTCACCTCTAGAAACATTGTAATTCAAGTTAGTGGGCTATATGGGAATATTTCTGAGAATTTGATTTGCTTAAATCTGTCTTTGTGCCCATAATCTCAGATCCTTGCATTGCCCTTTCAAAATGCCAAATGCAACAGCTTGGATCATTAGCACACTTTGAATTCTGTTATTTGGGTCGTGCAAATATGACTCCTGTCCTTTAGACAGACGCTTTCATGCTGTAGGGGGAGCGGGGTGGGGAAGGGGGGGATAATATTTAAAATACCATAGGACAGTTTTGATGTCATGTACAGTGTTGTAACTCTGATGAAACCTAATAGACCTATCCCAAGCTTAACTGACATGAAAAATTTGCCCAGGTGTGAGAGTTTTATCATTAATACATTTCTCTCTTTGAAATTTCATTTCCCCTGCAATCAAGTTTGCTCGCTACACACTTGACACTGAATTTACTTCTTCTCTAAGAGTCTAACTGTCTCCTGGGTGATTCCATACAGAAATCCTATTGAAGAGGAAGAAGAGGCAGGACTTTGGGCAGACTTCTTCCAGTTTGCACAGTTTGTCACCTAGCCATTTAGGCCGCATGACTGCCAGGGTTGCAGGGAGATGCTTCATTGAGCCCTGCATCATTTGCAAACTCTCCTGGCCTCTGTTATCTGTTGTTTTTTCTCTCTTATTTTGGTTATCTTCTCAATTCCACAGTGCAGTTTCTAATCAAAATGATGCTAATCTGTTGCCACAGTTCTTGCCAGAGAAATTGGTTTTTATCTGAAGGCGCAGGGCTGGGGAAGTCGAAGGGCATAAATGGGCTCTAGCAGAGATGACAGTAAGATAACACGGTAAGATTAAATGCAAGTGAGGAAAAGAGAGAAGAAAGATTGCTTTTTCCATACACATACTTCCAGTTCTTCCTCAAAACCCAAAGAGGAAAAGGAGGAAGGACAATCAGAAGGGATGAAGGGAAAGGAACAAAAAAAGAAATCTAGAAAATGAAAAGCAGCAGTATGGGATGCCACAGACATGACAAAAAAGCGATCAAACAGAAGGAAAATTAACACGAGAATGAGTTAATTAAAAACAAATTCTAACAAAAAGTTGAATGCCAAAGTACTACCAATTACTGTCAATACCACTACTGCATGTTGTGTTGCTTTCCATTGGTGTAGCATATACATTGGGATAGATACTTCCAGCATCATGTTTTATCACGCATCTTTAAATACTTAATTCTTTGTCAATAGAAAACTTGTGGGTACACAGCTGCTTAGGCTTTTGGCAACTCCACTCACATCCCCACAAGGGAAGCTATCTCTTTTGTATGTATATGTCACCTTCTATGTATATGTTGATAGAGGGAGAGCATTTGCTCTGCAGCTGCCATATACTCTCCTGAAATGACATGTCATAATTTCAATGTACCTTATAACACATGCAAACAGAGAAGCCAAACTAAGATTTCTCTGACAACCTTAATTTTGACATTTCTCAGCTTTCAAATGCTTGAGTTTACAACCTTGATGTTTTTAACATAGGGGTTTTTTTTCTCTGCAATTATAAACAATAGTTTGCATTTCTCTGATGTATTCTGCCTCAGCATTTGATAGTGTTCTGTAAACATTTTTGTGATTAGTCATGACAACAGCCTTTTGAAGTAAGTAACTATTGCCGTTATTTCAGCTTTTGAAATGAATACATGCAGAGATCATGCTTTACTGAGAGTCACACAGGATGTCAGTCGATCAGAACTGGCAGTCTCTAACTTCTACTTCCTGACCACTTTTTTTGACCTTTATCAACACTTCTTTTTCAGCTAAAAAAGTCCTTTTTCAAGATCACAGAATTTCATTTGTGACTCTGCCTAATGCCACCTCTCATCAACAGTAAGTTTAAACGGGTTGCTCATTAACCAGTAGCATCCCCAGTCAGCCTGGGGTTTACTGCAAAGGGCCACGTGAGTACTTCATGAATAATAAAATGGACTGGAAAAGTTTGGATAATGCAGGTGAGGTCTTCGGTAAGATTTATCTGAATTACTAATGACAGAACATCATTAAATTCTTGTTAGCTGGGTTTCAATTTGATTCCCTTGAACTAGCTTCTTATGTGTCCATCAGTAAAAGTCTTCTGTGCATCATGTTGCCGTTTAACCAAGCAGAGTCTGTCTGTTGGTAAGCTAATTACTTACGTTTTCATCCTGCCTGGTAAACAGATCTCCTTTTGTTCTTATTGCAGTTCATGCCTCACTTACTTTCTGGTAGAATGCTTTATTTCTTCTGTCAAGCTGTAAGGGCCTCTTCTTCCAAGGCAAGAAATAATAAGCATTAAAAACAAGTCCAGACTGAAATTTTATAGTCCTTTGGCTCTGTACAGGCAAAATACTTCATGAATTCAGAGCAAACAAATCTTTACTCTGCCTGCACTCACATTTTCACTCTGTTTCTCTCCCTATGGCCTCACATCTTACTTTAACTGGTTCCCATTTTCTAAGAGGTATCTATAATGTTTCCATCTCTAAATGCCTTCACAGAGCTTTTCCAGACCATCTTCCTTGGCTGTCTCCCAGAACAAATCTTCCTCCTTCTCCTCTCTAGACCCAGCCAGCTTGGTTGGGTACCATCCCTGGAACACAGGACAGCATTTGAAGCCACTCGGAGGAGTTAGTGGCAGCAGCAGCAAAAGGAGCTGGGGTCCATGTCCCATGGTTTTGTCTAGCACGAACAATAGGAGCGTGTGTCACCTCAGCCCCCAACCTGCAATGGCCCTACTCCACAGTTACAAACCACTTTGAAAGTTGCTCTTCCCTGACACCTGTTCTGAAACAGACCTTTCTTGACATCCTTTGCCTTCTCTGTCATGTGAATTGGACTGATGGACAGGCTGATAGTGTAAAGCAGCCTTTGCTGAAATAAGGAGTAAATTGAGGTGTAAAACCTGATGTCAGGATCATATTTCTTCCTGTGTGCTTTGGAGCTCCTGACTTTTCTCCATTTGGTGATGAATGACAGGAGCGGGGGGAAAGGAGGTATAGGAAGACTCCCTGCTTTCATTAGGGGAAGAATGCTTAGTGTGCAGTAAATTTCTAATATTTCCAACTCATTCTGAAGCACATTGGCAAGATTCAAGAGTTATAGGCCCATAAGTCAAATACCTTGCAAAATAGGTGCCATTATTCTCTCATTTTTCACCTGAGCTTCTAAGTAGGCCCCAATATATCTTCAGGTCACTCTGCAGCACAGATTTCTTCCATGTTCTGTTCCCTTATGTCAATTAAACTCCAGCAGGGAGGTGATGTATGAATGTATTTCATCAAAATAATCATGCCCAGAGCCTGGCGATAGTGCTTCAATGAAAGCCATATCATAGATACAACATGCTAGGAGGTGGCACCAGAACTTATACTGGTTCTACCCAGCAGCTCCTACAGGGCAGCACCACGACTGCTTCACTACATCAGATACATCAGCATCTATCATGTTAGATGCATGGCCCACACTCTGCCCTTGCTCCAGTGTCCAGGTGCTTCACAGCATGCCTTTTCCCTTGCAGCCACACTCGGAAGAAAAGAAACTTTCCCACCTGTATTATGTGTTAAAAGAACTGAAATGCCACCAACCTAATTCACTTATCCAGGGGACTTTTCTTGAGGTTTAAGGATGACTAGGGAGAGAAGGGATCCACCTGACAAATAGGGAGGAAGAAAAAGCAGAGGAATTCAATGTTGGGCTTTTTGTTTTTTTCCTCAGTCTTTAATAATACTGATAGATCTTGCGCTGCCCAGTCCTCTGAGTTGGAGGGCCATGACTGTGGGAATAGTGACATTAGGAAATATTTCTTTACTGAGAGGATGGTCAAACACTGGAACAGGCTTCCTGGAGGGGTAGTCGGTGCCCCAAGCCTGTCAGTGTTTGAGGCATTTGGACAATGCCTTTAATAACATGCTTTAATTTTTGGTCAGCCCTGAAGAGGTCAGGCAGTTGGACTAGGTGACCGTTATCGGTCCCTTCCAATGAAATATCCTATCCTATACTGTTTTTACTTTGTGAAGGTGGTTGACCGCTGGAACAGATTTCCTGGAGAGGCTGTAGAGTATCTACCCTTCGAGACACTCGAAATCCAACCAAGCGTGGCCCTAAGCAACTTTTCTGCTCTAGGTGACCCCAATCTGAGCAGGAGGGCTCAACAAGACCATCTCCAGAGGCACCTTCCAAACTCAATGGCTCTGCCATTCTGTGCCTCTGTTGGTCATGCAGAGCTCTTGAGCTAGGGCCTGGCTGCAGATTTCTTCCATCAGGTGTTAGTGGTGAAATAACCTTAAAACTAATTTAATTTTCTTAGAAATGGGAGGCAGCAGTGTTGTCCCTCAGCACAGATTTTGCTTACTTTAGATATTTTTTGAGTTTCAGTGTTAGATAAAAGCTTATGGCCTAGTGTATGCACTCGTCTGTGGATTTTTAGTGAAGTTGCTGGTAGTTTTTTCTGTACTGTTATGGCTGGTGGGGAAATATTCATCTTCACTGGCATGGTGTGCTTCTCTGAGCTTTATACCAGACACCAGGTCACAAAAAGAGGGAGAATGCTCAGTCAGGTCTTCTACATGTTCACTGGCTTTTTATCAGGTTGTGAACTGAATATTAAGCTGGTTCCTGCTGTTCTCTCTGCTATTACCCCAAAACAGCACCACACTCTTTACTAGGTGCAGTGACTTTTTCAGATGCCTCTTAGCATTTTTCCCCTGCACCAGCTCTGAGAGACCTGATACAGTGGTGAAATGGCTTCATGACTCACTCAGACACTTAAAAAATGCTTACCTTACCATAGGACTGTATCATCTTATCTCATCTGATAGCCTTCAGCCAACAGGTAGTACCACTTGATCAGCTGGTTAAATGCTCTTTACTAAGCCTATACTACCCAAAGTGAGTTGTTACAATGACCAAAGCTGTTCAGAAGAAAAGGCCTGATGCCCGTTGTATTGAGGTTGGTGGGGGCCTTTCCTCTCAGCCTGGTCACCACCTACAGCCCATCTCAGGATCAGTCCTGTCCCATGCTTGATTTGTGGAGTCATCACTGCTGGTTCCTGCAGCCCCGACAAGGCAGAAAAAGGTAAGCCAGCCAAAAGCCCACTGTATCCAGGGCCAACAGGGACAGAGACTGCAGTTAAGGACACCTCAGTGATTTCCACCAGCACACAGAGGATCTTGTCAGCAGCAAGGACGTATGGGCAGAGCATGCCTTCCCCAGTAGTGAAGGCAGCCACCAAGCAGGCCTGGTAGATGTGGTCAAGCTCCACAGCCAGCTACTTAGGGGAGTCCATGACACCTCCTCACATGGCTGTCCCACTTCAGCAGATGCAACATCTCCACCTCTTCAGACAGCCAGGTTGGTACATCAGCTGTTTGAGTTCACTCTTGCACCCTGATTATGGAGACTCTGGGGAGCTTGCATCTGATGGGATGCCTGCCCATGTGATGCACCCTCAGCAGAGGTAGCAGCCAACCCAGCAGTGGTAAATGAGGGAGGGGGAAGAGCTACAAGACATCTGGGACAGCTTAACCCTTTGCAAGATATTTTGGCATTGCAGAGTTCTCTTTTTGGATCTTTAACATTTTTCCTTCCTTTTCCAATTTTGGCATATGACATGAGGATTCTTGTCTACATTGTATTATGGACATCTCAGAAGGCACAGTAACATCTATGTGTGCCGTTTCTTTGGTATACTTCGACTCAGTTTGGATCGGTCTTGTATGGTAGGCAGAGCGTGCAAGTAATCCTGTCACCTTTCTGGGCAGGGGTGCAGGCAGAATAATGAGCAAGGTAATAGGCCCTGGGTCAGGGTTGCCATGAACAGAAGAGGTCAGCTGGGAAATCATTCTTAGGGGAAATCTTGGGTTTTGAGATGTTTCCCTATCCATTTACTGCTTCATTTTCTACAGAACACTTGACACACTTGCAATTTCCCTACTACTTCCTAACCTACCCATCATGGATGTAAAATGCGTGGCTGCAGCATGGCAGTTAGAAGAAGCCTCAGCTGGGATGACAAGCCAATGTGTATGTGTGTCTGTGGCAGGAATTTGCAGAGGATACTGTTCCTCCTAGCACAGAGCCTTATGGGGAAGTCTTCCCACCACCATACAGCTAAGAGCATGCATATGTCCCCAGGAGCCATATTTGATAACAAGTTTTCCAAGTGATGGTAGTGGTGTGAAGGAAGGTTGCTAGCACTGGTCTTCTCTCTTGTTGTAGAAGATAATGAAGTGCCCATAAAAAAAAACAAGCATTTGGGTTTTGATTTTTTTTTTTCCTCTCAAATGAAGGATGGTGACCTCCAGCATGGGCTGTTCAGCTTGGCTAAACTGCTGCTTGTTGTTATGGCAATAGAGAGAGCAGTCAGCTATCTGCAGAAAGTGGGAAAGTGGGGAGAGGAAGGGAAAATCACCTGAAGGAGGAAAGATCGTGTGTTTGGCAATGGGAGATAAGCAGCATGAGATGCAAGTAGGCAACCTTGGTACCAATGTCATATGTCAAGACAAAACTGTCTTGTCCTGCCTGGAGTTTACAGTAAAGCTCTTGAAGAGGTGAAAGTCCTGCACATCACCAGAGCATCCCATGAAGCAACACTCCTACCAGTTACTGCTAATCATAGGCTCCCTTCATAGGTATGAGCCTTGCTTTCTGCCCTAGTGAATAGTTGCCTGGGGTAGTATGGTAAAGTAGTGAGAGCTGTGTGTATGGCAAAATGTGGGTAGGTTTCTGTGGTGGGTTGACCCTGGCTGGATGCCAAGTGCCCACCAAAGCCGCTCAATCACTCCCCTCCTCAGCTGGACAGGGGAGAGAAAATATAACGGAAAAAAAAGCTCATGGGTTGAGATAAGGACAGGGAGATCACTCAGCAACTACCATCATGGGCAAAACAGACTTGACTTGGGGAAATTAGTTTAATTTATTACCAATCAAATCTGAGCAGGGTAATGAGAAATAAAACCAAACCTTAAAACACCATCCCCCCCCCCCTCCCTTCTTCCCAGGCTCAGCTTCTTTCTTGATTTTCTCTACCTTTTCCCCCTGAGCAGCACAGGCGGGTGGCGGTTCTGGTCAGTTCATCACATGTTGCCTCTGCCACTCCTTCCTCCTCAGAGGAGGACTCCTTATGCTCTTCCCCTGCTCCAGCGGAGGGTCCCTCCCTCAGGAGAGTCTGCCACAAAATTCTCCAACATGGGTCCTTCCCATGGGCTACAGTTCTTCATGAACTGCTCCAGCATGTGTCCCTTCCACAGGGTGCAGTCCTTCAGAAGCAGACTGCTCCAACATGGGTCCCCCACAGGTTCACAGGTCCTGCCAGAAAACCTGCTCCACTGTGGGCTTCTCTCTCTCCATGGGTCCACAGTTCCTGCCAGGAGCCTGCTCCAGCACAGGCTTTCCACAGGGGTCACAGTCTCCTTCAGGCACATCCACCTGCTCCAGTGTAGGGTCCTCCGTGGGCTGCAGGTGGATATCTGTTCCACCGTTAACCTCCATGGGCTGCAGGGGGACAGCCTGCCTCACCATGGTCTTCACCATGGGCTGCA
This sequence comes from Scopus umbretta, assembly GCA_013400535.1. Taxonomy (NCBI): domain Eukaryota; kingdom Metazoa; phylum Chordata; class Aves; order Pelecaniformes; family Scopidae; genus Scopus; species Scopus umbretta. The sequence continues at coordinate 13,622 of VZTL01028021.1, read as the reverse complement.
GGGGAATCTCTGCTCCGGTGACTGGAGCACATCCTCCCCCTCCTTCTTCAATGACTTTGGCATCTGTATAGTTGTTCCTCTCACATATTCTCACCCCAGCTGCAGTTTTGTGTCCTGTTGGTTTTTTTCCCCTTCTTAAATATGTTATCACAGAGGTGCTACCACTGTTACTCATGGGCTTGGCCAGCAGCGAGTCCATCTTGGAGCCAGATGGCATTGCCTCTATTGGATACAGGGGAAGCTTCTAGCAGCTTCTTACAGAAGCCACCCCTGTAGCCCCGCCCCTGCTACCAAAACCTTGCCATGCAAACCCAATACAGTTTCCTAATGCAAGACAGCAGGGTAGTAACTGGGGATGTGAGTGGGACAGAGCAGTGAGACACAGGACAAGCTCTAGAGCATCCTTGTGGGAGTGCTGCAGGGGCGGGTAGGGAGCCAGGGTCACCCTTTGCCTGGTGGATGTGCCTTAGGCACTTGCACAGGGACAGCCCTCAGTAATGACCAAAGAGGACAATACAGTTACTTACTTACATGCCTATAATCTCTCCTCAGCATTAATGCATGCAGGATGTCGGCCTTCGGTTGAAATCTTCCTAAGAAGGGGCTGACTACAGTCGCAGCACTGAAAGCTGATCATTAACAATATTTCACATCCTTCACCCAACCTAATAATGGGAAAGAGAAACTGATATAATAAAGAAATGGCTAGAGAAAGCACAACTGCAAATACATTAAGGATTTTCTGTGAGGAGAAATAAGTAACTTTTATTAACATGTACAGAAAGTTCATTAAAATGAGACAGCAGGAAATAACAGGTCAATGTTTCAGGCTTTTCTAACTCTGTTGTTCCTCATTCAACTAACACCTGTAGTAGACACTAGAAGTTCTTTTTTTCTTTCAAATGAGTATGCACTCCAATATTTTTCCTTTCTGAGGTACTTCATGAGCATCTGCATTAAATTCCACACTTATTTTAGCTTTGACCAGTAGTTAGAGAAATGGAAGTTACATATATGGTCATAATCAGCAATTTGTTAGATGTATGTCGCTGGTAGGGAACTTCTGATAGTTTACAGAAGGGGTTTTTTTAGTGTCTCTAGAAACTTAAGTCATCTAGGTAAACAACACAGGTTTTGCTAGAGAGGCTAATAGTGAGATGAAAAAAATAGCTCAAGACTTTGCTCTTGACTGTTATGTTAAGTGTACCTGGAGCTAACGAGCTCATTTTTTATCAGAGTCTTGACTGACAGATTAAATCCAGCCCTGGTTTGGTTGATAGTGTAGACCCAGTACTTCACAACACACAAGCAAAGTCAAGGAGGGTGGCTTAGTGCCCTGTGACCAGGTGCAGCAGGAGGCACATGCTTGTACTGCAATTCAAACATTCCTGATCTTGGTAGCAAAACCCAATTTAGTGCTGGAGCTGGGCAAAAAGTTTCATTTGGGAATGGCGCTATGACCCTGTGCCTCAGACAGCATTAAAAAACCCCTTGGAGTGGACTCGGCCAAGCTGGCACGGACATAGAGCAAAGACTGAAACGTGCCCAAGCCCAACCCAGCCACAGCAGCTCTCCCTCTGCTTTCCCGAGCGGTGGTCTGTGAGTCTTGATGACATTTTACTCTCATTAGCTTGGCAATATGTCACCTCTTGTATCAGCTCTGCAAGGCACTTTCCAAGCATCCCAGCTGGAGATAGGCAGGTACAAGCATTTTTCAGCCAGACTTCCTTTGCCCTCATCTGTAAATGCAGTGCCAAAGGCAATGTGTGGTGTGCACAGGAGCCACCTTTGCAAACACATACTTCTGGGTCTTCCCTATTGAGGGTTTAAAGAGTGGGACTGAAAACATGCCCTGAAATACTGGCTGTGTTTCTTGACTTCCAAAAAAGGCCACAATCATCACTCAAGCATAAGCATCTGAAGAGCACTTCGCTAGGGCCATGGTATCCAAACATGGTTGCCTAAAGTCAAGCTTCTCAGAGTGTGCTTAGGCATCTAAAAAAGGGTCTTTTTAATAAAAAAGTAGAATATCTAACTTGATGTTTTCACAAACTAGGCATCAGAATGAAAAATAAACGTTGAAATGACACTGCGGTTTGTAAAGCTCCCTTACAGGCTGAGGTGAGAAAATAAGTTGAGGTTAAAAAGAGAACTCAGGAAAGTGGGGAGGCAGGAAATTAAACCTTAGTGTTCTCAGCACTTATTCAGAGAAAAAATTAATAACTTTTTTTTTGTAGTGAACATTTTTCACAATGGTTCCTAGCAAATATCAGCCACAGATACATTGCTTTATCAGAAAGCTGGTAAGCGACAACACAAAGAGCACAGATGGGAACGCAGAGATGGAAAAATAAGCAAAAAGTATTCTGGCTTGTATCTTAAGTATGTATAAGGTACTACCCTGGTATCTAATTATAGGCTGTGCAGGAAGTAACAGCTATATTTAAGGTTTCTTGACATTCTTATCTGCATGTCTTCTCTTGCTTTCAATGTCAACAGATTACTTAAGCTTCTATTTTCCATGGTGGGTATCTGCCTCTGGCTGAATATACTCCAGACAGAATCAGCCCAACAATTTCAACTGTTTTACAAGAAAAGAGTGGGGGAGGCAATCCTGGAATTTTACTATACACTTCCTAAAGAAACACTTGCAGGTTTTTTTTTGTTTTTTGTTTTTTTTTTCAATCTGCAATTAAAGATACACCCCATAGAGCTTTATATTATTGTTGACACCCACAAGTTACTGAAACTGTAGTGCTTTTGACCACAGCTTAATAACAAAGAGAGCTCCCAGCATAACTATGGTCTGGACACATGATCCCTATTAGTGCCAAGGTAACACCCATATTAGTGCCTGTCAAGAAGCCAAGGACAGAAGTTGTAGGATTCTACCCCATAATCTGGCTTCCTGCTGTCTGCAGTTTGGACCCAGCTGCTGGGCTCAGCTCTCTCACTGGCACCACTCAAGATCTCTGTCCTCTGCCTGCTCTGACTGCACTGTGATCCTGCACTTGCTAACCAAGATAGCTTGCACTGCAGTGCTCCTTACAGGCTCTAGTATGGGGGCTAGCCTGACTTGAAGCATGCCAACATGTAGCTGTGGTATTAGTCTGATAGTTCATTGATTTTGAAAGGTTTCTTGGCAAAAACCTGATTAACCTGAGAGAGCGCTTCTAGTGCAGTATCTGCAAAGGATGCTGAAAGGAAAAAGTTANGTTGGCCTTCTTGGCCACCTGGGCACACTGCTGGCTCATGTTCAGCCGGCTGTCAACCAGTACCTCCAGGTCCATTTCTGCCAGGCAGCTTTCCAGCCACTCTTCCCCGAGCCTGTAGCATTGCATGGGGTTGTTGTGACCCAAGTGCAGGACCCGGCACTTGGCCTTGATAAACCTCATACAGTTGGCCTCTGCCCATCGATCCAGCCTGTCCGGATCCCTCTGCAGAGCCTTCCTACCCTCAAGCTGATCGACACTCCCACCCAGTTTGGTGTCATCTGCAAACTTACTGAGGGTGCACTCAATCCCCTCATCCAGATCACTGATAAAGGTAAAGGCTGGCCCCAAAACAGAGCCCTGGGGAGCACCGCTTGTGACCAGTCACCAATTGGATTTAACTCCATTCACCACAACTCTCCAGGCTTGGCCATCCAGCCACTTTTTTACCCAACAAAGAGAACACCTGCTTAAGCCATGAGCCACTAGCTTCTCTAGGAGAATGCTGTGGGAGACGGTGTCAAAGGCTTTACTAAAGTCCAGGTAGATAACATCCACAACCTTTCCCTCATCCACTAGGCAGGTCACCTGGTCATATAAGGAGATCAGGCTGGTCAAGCAGGACCTGCCTTTCATGAACCCATGCTGGCTGGGCCTGATCCCCTGGTTGACTTGCACATGCCTGTTGAGCGCACTCAAGATGAACTGCTCCATAATCTTCTCCAGTACTGAGGTCAGGCTTGATAGTTGATTGATCATCATAGTTACAGGTGAGGAAATTCCAATTATTTTTATATTCCTTAAATAAATATGTCTACAGGATGAAAACTGTCTTTGGAGAGATAGTATAAACAGTAAAGGAGCTACTTTCTTCACTGTCTGGGGAGTAAGGGCCAGAGTAACTGTACTGGTAGCTAACTGTACAAAATAGCAATGCCACAAAAGGGCAAACCACTGGTAAGGGAAAAGTGACAGAGAACACTCAGAGACATATGCAAAACCAGCTCAGCCCTGCACTAGGAGGCAAAGGAAGGCAAACACCTACAAGAAAACCCTTTTTCAGGCTCAAGCATTACTGAAAGAAGCTGGGCATTGTTGTACTGGGATGATATGAAAACACCACAAGTAAACAAATAGTGTGAAAACTTTATTGTTTCCAGTATTGTTGAGGTTTCTTCATTATAGAGCAATAGGTTTTCTTTTGTGTAAGAAGGCTTATATGTATGTAAAACACCCACAGCTATAAAGGCAAATGCAATGGGAACTGACGAGACTGTTATATGGAGTGCTCTGGATGGCAGAAAAAAAGTTATTGGAGAAAGAGAGGGAAATAACTGCAATTTTTAATGCATTTTTTTTTCCTGGCAAAATTTAGGATAAGGTTAACTTTATCTTGGATGGACAACAGCCTGATGGAGCTGGGTTTTGGCTTATAAAAACCAGAGCCCCCCAAAAAGTGATTGAGCCACATCTTGCCTCCAGACAGTTCCCAGCCTCACCCTCTCCACAGAGCTCTCAGGTAGCATTGCAAAAATGCATCAACAAGCACTTCTCAGTATTCCCCTGGGTTCAGATCGGCTTACCCTTTGGAAATGACTGGAGGAGATGCCAAGAGATACTTTGCCCATGATCTTTGTCTAACAGGGTGCAAACAGATCACTCCTGAGCAGCTATTCAATCCTCACAAAACCTGGCTGTGGTGACATGGCAATGGGCATCTTCTGACCAAAGCTCCTTAAACTTCAGCCAGCACCACCTGGTATCCACCAAGTCCTGCGAGGTGAAAGGGTGTCATCATCCTGACTTGTCCATGGGGAACTGAGGCTCAGGCAATTTCTAATGAAAAAGATCTGTTTGTTCTGGTGCTGTGTTTTCATCTCTGAGGATGCAGTGTTCAGGTTTCAGTTTGTTTTGGTGTGGGGTTTTTCTCAGACAATGGAACTGAAGGCTGCATTGTGGATGTTCGAAACACAGATATCACTGTCTGACGTGTAGAAAAAAGGTAAATTGGTTTTGCCCAGTTTCACCACAAATGCAGATTTCTGACAGGATAAAATTTCACCTGGGCTTCCTTGTAATCCAGGAGGATTTAATAATCCCTCCTTACCTTTGATGCTTGTTTTCCAAGAGGGACCATTTTTTCTGCCCAGGGCTGAATTATCTTAATATATACATTCAAAGCAATTTTGGATTACCTGTCCCCCAGTACAGAGAAACTCTTCCACCTGTCCTGGTTCATCTGGGTGTACCCAGAATTAGGTCCACTGTAGCCATCTCCTTGCAGGGCTGATAGTCCTCTCTTTCTAGTTTTACAGTGGTGGGATTCTGCTGACAACACAAGTTTGCTTCAGATTTCCAGCACAAGGGGGGACCCCCAGCCAGGTTTGAGAGCCCCAGCCCACCTAACAGTGATGTGACATGAGGTGAGTTTTCTGGCTTTTTCCTGTTGCTCCAGGAGGCAGGAACAAGCCCCTTCAGTAACTTCTCTGCAGATGCTGTGGCTTCTCCCCATGGCTCTGCCACACTGCAGGACCTCCACAGCCACAGAGGTGGCTGGGTGGCTTTTTCTGATCAGTGCTTTTTACCAAGCTGACTACCATAATCCTGCCTTTCCCAGGACCCACCAACTTTCTCTAGCCAACAAATTACTTTGCCAGCTTGCTATTGCCTCATTACATCCAAACAGATTGTCCCAAAACACCTTTGTTGCCCTCCACCGCTTGCCCTGCCTCTTAAGGATAATAATGCGGTTTATCTGATAATGGCTACAACAAAAGCTTGCTGGAATTACTGTATAAGTGTACTAGGCCAAATGCAGCCTTGGCAAACTTGTATTGAAATTAATGCAGTTGTGCTAAGGGTGCATTTGTTCCATTTCCTTCATTGCTCTGCCAGCAACCATTGTATGATAAACTTTGGTAGACGGAAGGTGAAACAAAAGGGTAGCAGGGAAAAACAAAGTGGTTTTGCCATCTGAGGAACAGGTTATTATTGCGGAATGTGAAGACCTCTGTACATCTAAACATTTTACTTCAATGCATAGTCCTATTTGATCTGTGAGATTTCTTCATTTTTCAGGAGAAGGAAAAAAAAAACCTGAAAGTGAAATACAAGAAAAAATAGTTGATGAAACCTCATTCCATCACTTTACACTTAGGTCCTTTGTGTGTTTGCCTTTTATTAATCCTAAGAGATACTCCATCTGTGCCATAACCAGACCACAGAGACAGCACCAGTTAATAATGCTACCACTACTACTGTCATAGCTCTTTCACCATCTTTTTCATTTATAGCTCTTGTGAGTCAGTGCAAGTCCATGAGAGATAACAGTGAAATTAAAAAGCTATCCCTGCTTTGGAGACTACCCACAACTTCATGCTCCCCTTGGCTGACGTGTTGGCAGCTGCAGCCCAGCAGCAAATCTGTTTTCAGTTAGGGTTTGATAACACACCTTGAAGTACTCTATTTCTAAAAGCTGAGGGTTTCCTACTCCTTTAAAAAGGCCTGGTGAGGCCATGGGGAAGTGCTACCTCCTGTGTCATGAGTTCTCACATAGTTAAATATCTTGCTTAGAGAGGCTGAGAAGTAACTTGGACTGCAAAATATTTGAAGGATATAAAACTTTTTGGGACCTGCAGTAGTTATTATGCAATAAGGTGAGTGATTACAGCCCTGTGACAAAGGAATTAACCTCATCCATGTCCAAATTCTGGGGTACTGATTCTTCTGCTCTTGAAACATGCCCAAGAGAACCAGTCCTCAATGTTGTTCTCACAGTGGGATTTTCCCCACTTAAAAAACAATTGTTGTGCTGTATTACTGATGGGTCTCAAACCCAGCTGTGCCTGTGTTTTTATCACCTGGGCAATCAATTAGCTGACTCACACTCGTGGGGAATGGTGGACATCTCTAAATGTCCAGGAGGGACCTCCTACTTCTGTTTGGTGAGAGTTATGTGGGTTTAGCATAAAGCATTGAAGGGACTCGTGGTGTTGTAAGAAGTTATGAGGCTCTTGGGGAAGGGCTGGCTTGGTGCTTGGAGAGATGGATGTATGGCAAAAACTGAGCAAATGCTTATTGAGGGGCTTTGACCTAAATGAAGTTTCCAGGCAAGCTGCCTTGCTGAGTGTCCTCTTGGAGGTGGAAAAACTGAAGTGACCTTAGAGGATGGATATGCTGATATGCTTCTGAGAGGTAAAAAAGGTTGAAAATTTACACTGTGCCATATAACTGTAGTGAATGCTGTGTATGGACTGCTAACCAAAAGCTTGTGAAGGTATTTCATTACTCTTTTTCTGAACATCAAAAAAACCCCTATGTTTACTATGGGACAAGAATTTATGTGTGTTAACACGGAATAACTGAAGCTCATGAAGTTCATAGTGCACTTACCTTCAAATAACTTGAGTGTGTGTAACTAAAGACAGACTGCAATGCTAAGTTCTAGGCAAGGTCTGTTTCTTAGCTTGTATTAGTGTCTGCTTTTTTGGCTTTCCTGAAGAAGGACAGGGAGAAGAATACAAGTAGCTATCAAAGGGGAAAGCTGAGGGAAGGGTAGACCTTAAAAAACTCTAGTAGATTTATTGTCTTTATACTGAATTTTGCATTAGATGGCCACATTATCAAAAAGGAGTTGCTCCCCTTGGCAAAGCCACCTGGTTTTCAGGGTCAGGCTTTGGTATAAGGATCCTATTTTTTGCAAGCCCTTGTCTTGACAAGGGAGATGTTGGGTGTGGGAACATTATCTGTAGTTCTGGAAGCCTGAATGTCCCGGGGCAGGGTCCAGGGGTAATGCCCCTCTACTCTGTTCCCTGCAATGGCTGTTGTTCAGTCTTTTTATGCAGCTTAACTTAGTCTAGAGCCTGCCCAGGACTCCGGTGGCCAATTGCTTGTCATACCTGTTTCTGCAGGCCTGTCCTCCCTACCCTATGTTAGGTTTCCTTCCCTGTCTAGAAGGGGGTAGAAGGTGGACACTTAGAATATAGCACAAACTGTTCCTGTAAGTCTCAGAAACTGCAACTGAATGAAAAAGTGGGGTTTCTAGGCACCACTAGATGGTGCCTCCTGATCGCTATTGCTGGGAAAATAGTGCTGCTCATCCAGGAATACACACAGGGAAGAGGAGAGGAGGGCATGGATCATCCAGCTGCTGGTGGGAGTGGAAGGGCCCAGCCCCTGCCTGGGGGTGCATGGGCAAGTGGTAACCACCTGTCTGGGTGGGCAGAGCTGTCCCTCAGAAATGCAAGTGGAAGTTGGTTTGTTTTCTTCTTTGAAAGGCACTGAACTATAGAAGCATTGACCTCTGTGTTATGTGAGCATCCCCCCTCTCCCCAGCTGATAAGATGCTTTGGAGGGAAGAGGTAACCTCTGATTTTGCGTAATCCGTGGCTTGCTTCCTTTCATCATAGAAGGAGATTCAGTAGCTTATACTTGCAATACGTTCATGCAGTTAGATTAATCACAGGTGGGGAAGTGATCTCTGGATCCTGTGGCCTGTTAGTGACCTGAAGGACTTGTGTTATTCTATTAACAAGCCAAGTGTGGAGGACAAATATCCAAAGGGGCTGGGGTTCAGGTATGTTTGAAGTAGCAATAGTAGCAAGCAAAATATTAGGAGTATCCCCCTATTATTTTTTATTTAAAAATAAAAACTTTTACTTCTGAGCATCTTAAACATCATCATACTTATTTTTAGATTTTAAAATAACATTTTTATTTCCTTCATGCATAAGCTTCATTTTTGTCATATTTTCAGTTTTTCTTTTAAAAAAAATGTAAGGTCTGGAATCTTCATTTGTTAAAACAAATAATAAAAATTAGGCTAGAATAGCCCAGACTTGTGGCTTAAATACCTGTTAGAAGTCTGGCCTTCTGGCTGCATTCGACTAGGCAGAGTAGCTACTGCTGAAGGCACCAATATCAAGTGATACGGACCCAAAAGATTGACTCGCACATAGATTTACTAGAAGGGCTGTGATGAGTTCGTTTTTCTGCTGTCACCGTCCCCTGGTGCTCTGTTGCAACACTGCCAGCTCACACTGTCTTCAGCAGCAGAGGAACCAGGGGTGGATGAGGGCACAAGAGGGGAAGAGCTGCAATTGCTTTCTGCTTGGCTGTTTGCATCAGGTCTGTGTCTGCTGAGGGCTGGTGTATTGTCAGAAATCCCTCTCTAAGGATCCTTCTGAAATGCTCAGGGCCAGATTCTGGCTTGCGTAAGTCTGGGGTTACCTACATCAGTGACTTTGTTCAAGGATTATGAATGGAGCCAGACTGGTGTCTGTTGCTTGTCTGAATGACAAGTACACCTGCAAAACAGATAAATATTTGACCATGTTCTCACTGCACCAAGGTTCAGCTCTGTTCTTGATCTTCACTATTTTTTTTTCTCCCCTTTTTCCTTTTGCTCCAGTGCTTACTGCTCTGCTCTTGTAATCATACTGCTAACATAAAGACGGTTTCTGCTAGGGGATAAAAGCCTCAGTTCCAAGACACGTCATTCTCTGCCACTGTGTTTCAGTGCTGTGGTTTATGCCAAGGCTGGTGGGGAGGAGAAGCCAGGTCTAGAAGCCCTCGAGGGAAGGGTGTGCGCTTTCCTGCTGTACAAATGCAAAGACAGGATGTTGCTATGTTTAGCTTGGGTTCCTCTTGGTAATAAAACATTTTCCGTAAAATATCTTCCATAAACTCCAGGTGGATCTTTGAAATCCCATCCAGAATACTGTAATTCCAATAAAACGCACAGTGAAAAATCAAGATACTGTATAGCACATTGGGAACATGATGTGAAAATATATAAAGCTCTGAAAATCAATTGGTTTGTGTAGTAAAAGGCAACCCTGCAATTAACAATTCAGTAAAATGATAACCTGTAAAATAGTAATGCTGTCACCTCTTAAGTCCCCGAGTACTTTTATTTCATGAGTCTATGGTGCTTACACTTCAAAAAGGATAATTGGTGGTGGGAGAAGTCTGGAAAGGTTTAGAAAATGTTTAAGAGGCTAAATCAGGAAAATGTATGTAGCAAAAAAATTAGTGCTTAGTTTGCTTATATGAAAGATGATTGTGATTCACATGCTATAGGAGCCTACAAAGTGCTGAATCTACTGCTAGATGGCTCTCTAGCCTAGAAGAAAATCCTGATACGCAGTGGTTGGCACCTAAAGTGAGACAAAGTCTGACTAAAAATTGAGTTCCAGCTCCCAACAGTGAGGATAATTGGTTAATGGGATGACTAATTGCAGGGAGGACATGAGGACTATGTGACTTAAATCTTGATTAAAAACCTGGCTCTCATTTTCCAAATGCCTTATATCCTAAAGATGGGTTCTGGGCTCAATGCAGAAACTCCAACAGAAATTTTAGGTCTGCTCTGTGGAGGGAAGACTTCGATCTCTGAAATAAAGCAATTATAGAAGAAACATTTCTGAGTTGGTAAGAAGTACAAATGTGTGGACTGCTTAGTAGGAATAAGGGGTTTTGTTATGTAATATAAGGTGAGGCTGAGACAAGACAAATGAGCTTTGCACAGTGACACCAGTCACTGGAAAGCATGTGCACATGGGTGTTCATTGGAGGCACTAGTACAGAGGAGGCAACACAAGACCTCTGCTGTGCATTGCTGGTTTTGTATTCTGCAAGAGGCCAGCCTGAGATCCCCAGTGTGGATTACAGGGCTATGCTGTCTTTGGCTCTGGTATTTCATGAAATGTGAAATACTAAAAGGAGCTGCTGTCATCTGTGTTCTTAACTTACAGCTTGGTGCTATTCTCTCTCCACTGTGGTGGAAAGTATTATCTGGTGAGCTCACTGGTTTGCATACCTATCTATGGTAGGATGCTTACCTTTCTCCATGTACCTCGAGGGCTGTGTTGATGCTTGGTCCTATGACTGTAGTCAGTGATCTGTTTTCTTCCACCTTTCCTTCCTTTTTGGAGTTCAGAGCTCCTTGCTTGCCTCAGGTGCATATTTGTAGCTGAGACTGCACACCTGTGAGTATAAATAAATGTAGTGGCATAGCCCAGAGAGGCTGTCTTGGCTTGCAAGTAGTGTTGGGATTTACTGGTAAGGTTTGTTGTATAGCTGCTTCCCTCAGATGAGAAAAGGAGGCAGCATTTCTCATGCAGAGCTGTTGTGGTGACTGGGAAAATCAGCTGGAGTAAATGGGAACCTTCTCAGTCTCTGCTGCTGTTGTGATTTAGCCCCTGTCAGCAACCAAGCACCAAACCACCTGCTCACTCACCCTCACCCGCTCTGTGGGATGGGGGAGAGAATCGGAAGGGCAGAAGTAAGAAAACTCATGGGCTGAGATAAGAACAGCTTAATAATTGAAGTAAAACAAAAATAATAACAATAGTAAGAAAAATTGTAATGAAAGGGAGAACAACAAGAGAGGGGAAAAAAAAAAAAAACAAACCAGGAAAAACAAGTGATGCAGTTGCTCACCACCCACTGACCGATGCCCAGCCAGTCCCTGAGATGCGATCACTGCCCCCCAGCCTTATATTTCTTGCAGGAGAGCTCTGCCCTGTGGTCATAAGCAAGAGACATGATGCCAAACTGTACTTTGAAACTTCTTTAAAATTTGTACTCGCAAAATAGCCTCTGAGATATTTCCTTTGCAGATGTACCACCTTGATTGCCCTCTGTGTGATTTTTTTTTTTTTTCCAGAAACCTGAGCAGCTCCTCCAGCTGTTGATGGCCAGAGGAGCACAGCTGTTCATGTTCCTTGAGAGACATAGCAAAGAGGTGCAGCTGTCTGCTGAAGTTCCTCAGAAAACTAGCTAGAGTCTTTGGAGAAACTGAGATTCCCTGGCCCTTCAGTTAAGCAGAAGTGAGCACAAAAGACCTGTTGTGATTCAATAACCACTATCTTAAATGGATTTTCTCAATACTGCTGTGTTCTGCAGGATAACAGATAAAATGACCAGACACCTGAGATGGAAACTTCACTGCTTCCTCCTGCTGATGGTTGAAAATTTACCTCAGCGATGTTTCTAAAACTCTGTAGCTTCCAGATGATGTAAGCTCTATCTGTTTACTCACAGGAACACTCAATGGATTTTCATGTTTAAACCTTTCACACACACACTCTCTCTCTCTCTTTTCATTGAGTTTATGAACAAGCCCAGCTTCTGAACCATTTGTAGGCTTCATCCATCTGCAAAAACATCCCATTGCAGAGACTTTGCTTGCTCCATGGTATGAATAATGCAGCAGAATTGCTCTGTTGAAGCTGGCTTCATTGTCAGTTTAAGCTGAACATGAATAATTGAACACATTTTCTTTTCAGGGACAAGAACAGCTGCCATCTAAGCTGTTTAACCCCGTTTGCCTTCTCACATTTCTCCTTAAACTTGCTAAAGCCCCTGTGCTTAGCCACACCATATAGGAATGCATCAAATTCATTTGGGGTTTTTCACTTGCTTGAGATTGTGTCACAAATAATCTGCTATGCTCATTAAACAGGCCTAAACAAGGGCTAGTTGCAATTATTGTGTGTACATCATTTGTCTCCAGCTTTAACTCTTTGGTTGCTGGCTCACTGCAGGACTCTACTGGGACTTCAACAGCAGGGTGCTGGGCAGCTAGTAAGTGCCTTCACAAAGCTGAACTTTCAGCAGTGAGGAATATCATCAAGACATGTCAAGAGATTAAATATTTAAGCAGTTGATGTGGAAACTGCTGAATTAATAGCCTGTCATCTAAGCCTTCAAAGCTATAACTGACTTTCCCATGGAGCATGGGCACTGTTAGTCCCATTAGGTGAGGGAAGGAAACCTGTGATGTGTATTTCATGTGTATTTTTTTTTAAATGGAACATGTCTTTTTGAACTCATGGGAGCTGGCCTGCAAAACTGAGCTTGTTTGCTCATTGAGAAATTCAGTGTTTATACTTACCTATTCTTAAATGAAGTTGTTTATGCAAGGAGAGCATGTGTAGCAGATATTCTAATTAGATATGAGGTCTGTGATGGGGAAACCTGGAGGGAGGAGGGATTTTTTGGTTTTTTTTTTTTCTGAAGCCAGGTATGGGAGTGTTAGGAAATTATGAAAAGGACCTGTAAAATCATTTGAAGAACAGTACAAGAGCATTTAACTTACAGCAGTAGTTACAGTTACAGCAGTAACTGTATCTTAAAACTTCACTCCTTTAAAATGCTCTTACTTGTAATTGCCTAATTAGATTGTTTTTTATATAGTAATTTCATCTATATACTTGCAAATGTTATATATTACAAGTGTCCGTGATCTTGGGAGTGTACTACACATTATAATGAGCATATCTTAAGATGTTCTTAAGATGTGTTTGTATTTCCTAGCTCTTTCCATAGAAATCTTCTTCCTTCTTGGTTAGTAAGTCCCTTTTTACATGCTATTTCTGAATCGTGTGAGCACAACTTTCTTCTTTA
>VZTL01028020.1:0-15976 GCA_013400535.1 Scopus umbretta | reverse complement strand
TTACATACTCCAAAAATCCTCCATAATTATAATGTGTAGTCCACAAGAGTGTGTTTTATAGATGCAGAGGATAAGCTAAGAGAGAAACAATTGTCACCTAAAGGGATATATACCCTACAGTTAATTATCCTTAATTGTTAGTATGCTACTTTTAACTGGGATTCTTCCCAGTTAGATAAAAAAACTAATGTGGTTTTCATACACAATTTATTTGAGTTTTCTGAATTAGCAAGGAACAGATATTGCTAGAAGAAGTGCAATTCCTAGCATAAGATATTTTATACGATATCCCATCTATCTGTACCATAATATATAAAGGCTAAAGACTTCTGCTTCACTAGCAGAGAATGATCCATTAGCCAAATATTTTCTGGATATAAAAATATTACTTGTGATTCTAGACTGCCAAATCACTCATAGCATCTGAAGGGTCTGTAAAAGAACAACCAATGTGACATTGCTCTCAAGTCCTGAAGAATCCAGCTGACATGCAAGACACATTATGACTACACTGTAAAGATTAAGAAAATATCTGTGGTGGAATATCAGATGTAATGTGGCTATATGTACTGCAGAATTAAAAGGATTAACATTATGATGAAATTCTGCATTTAGGTAATTAACAAAAGAGTAAATGTACGGAACTTCGTAACAACTTTGATCTGAAAGTTAGGAAAAAAGTTCCAAATCTCATTTGTGATGTTTTCTGAATGGTACTGAAATGACCATTTAGTAGGAAATTATAAGGTGTTTTCTATTTGAAACTGCATAGGAACTGTTTTCTTTCAGGTCTACATGACTGGTCAAAAATATGAATGGTGATAGATAAGAAACAATTTTCCCTTCCCCCCAAAATTACAAACAAGCTTTCTAAGTGTTTTCATTCTTAGTTAAATTTTGTTGGGTTTTGGCTTTCAAATTGGAGAAACTGAAATACAGGCAACAGCCTAGCAGAGGCCAAGGTCCAATATTTTTCTTTATTTAAGCTAGATAGACATATGTTGCATAACAAATTGCCTGCAAATTAGTGGGCTCTCTTCCTGTTTCTTTTGCCCTACTTCATGTTACTATGGCTAATTGCAACAAGGCTTCCCCCCAGCCAGATCTGCAGCAACATTTCACCATTTTAGCTTCTACCTGTAGGTGTCTATTATGTTGAATTTCTCTCTGTTTTCTTAAGTTAAAAAAAGACTCCTGTTTATCGCCCTCAAAACCCATAATTTGGGATGGCATTAGTTTAAGCATAACTTGGGCTGTACCCAACTTCTAAATCATGTGGCAATCAATCATGTCAGTTTAGTTGTGAATGTGCCAGTTTGTTCATATTTTAAACTACACATATCAGATTAGTTTGTTACTAACTGTTCCACAATACACCGTGAAAATGCCATTCTGGCTATATAACTACATTCAAATTCTTGAAGGTCAGTATGACCAGAACTTTCCTTTTGATTTAAAAAACTCTATTCTTTCTTTCTTTAACTCTCTACTCAAGTCTGCTGTCACTTAAATGCATACAGTGGGTTTGAGTAAAAATTGAAAGATCTTAGTTTTCATGAATTTTTATTCTGGAAATATCTTGAAGAGAGCTATGAAACCATGAATAGGATCTTGAATAAGGGCATTAGTTTTGCACGCAGCAAGACAGTCATGTGAGATACTTTCAAAGCGAATTAGATAAAACCTATATTTAAAAACTTTTCCACATGTTTTAATATGCTTAAGTGCACAGCTTTTCCCATTTTCCTTTGTTTATGTTGTATGCCAGATTATTTACAGTGTATTCAAAATACTGCTTTTAGGTTACAAAGGTATTTGATTTGATATAAATAAATGCTCAAAAAAGTTAAAATATTAATTTAAGCTTTTGAGAGAAAATGAACTTGAAGTAAAAATGAAGTCTGAAGTATATTTCAGATTTTCTTACAAAATATTACTCTTATCAAAGAAGTTCCACGATATTTTGTTGCAAATATTATATGTGATAGCAGGTAAATTGGTGGATGTTTTCTGCAAAGTGATGAGAAAGAAAAATAAAATTAAACCATTTAACACTTTTTTTTAAAGTCTAACAAGAATATATGATCTTTGTCAACCTAATGTCCATAATCTGTGTACCTTTGTTTTCTGGAAACATTGTGTCCAGACAGATTGCAACCAGTAAAAATCGTTGGATTTCATGGATTTTAATTGATTTAGTCAGATATGCATGTTTCAAGTGAGGAGAAATTAAAAGTATAGGACACTCAAATCTCTTGCTGGTACAGTTAAAATAAAACTGTTTTTGCCAACATTGTTTGAATCAACTGAATAAAATATACTTTTTCTTGTGCAATTATCACCTAAAAATAGGACATTTCTCAAAAATTAATAATAAGTCATGATTTGTATTGAGGAAATGAGAGTCTGGAAGTCCAGTCCAGAACTTACCCTACAAGTTAATAAAATTTCTGGTAAAATTTTAGTCTCTGGATATGAACAGGAATGAAAAATGGTTATCTTTTTTAGACTAACAGTCAACAAAATAAGGAAGTTTTCTGAATAATGAAGCTATCCAGAATCTCCCTGCCAAAAAAAAAAAACAAAAAAAAAACCAGAAAAAAATATTTTAATATTAATTATCTGAATAATGAAAATAGTTAAAGTTTGAAATAGATTTCAAGATTGAAACACTTAGGAATATTACATTTACTATAATCTTTGGTACTATTTTGCAACCTATTCCTATTTGCAACTAAAACATCCCATTTAACTCTGAAGAAAAAGGACACAGACTGTAAAATTTGAAGAGTAAATTCTGCTGAACATTAAGTATTGTAATATAAATTGTGTCCATTAAGCATATAATGTTAATTTTATTTCTGAATTCTGTTAAGAACTAAATTTAAAAATTGATAAATTCTTATGTGAGAAGTGGCTGCATATAGATTCATAATATCATCTTGCAGATACTTCATATTAATACAAATATACATGCTGAGAATGCAATTTCACTTTGTTATAACCCTTGAGTATTGTTTTTGTTGTTAACAGACTAACCACTTAAAATTACCATTAGGATTACATTCAGAAATCAGGTAATTTACTGTTTTCACTTTGAGAATGGACCTTTGTTAACCACTGTGAAAGTTGCCATAATGTTTCATTTTATTGCGTAGTAATATGCCACAATATAAAACAACTAATAAATAAATACTTGTCTGATGTTATGATTGCATGGGACAATATGACAAATTCAATGTATGCTATAAAATATACAGAAAGCTGTGACTTTCTAAGTGATTGCTTACCTATATAATTTTCTCTTTATACATTTTTATTCAAGGAGGTTTTTCTAAATTCTAGTAAAAAATATAATGTAATGATATGAAGGTAAAAATATGCATATCTGTACAAATTTGTACTGAGAAACATTGGAGGAAAAATACACACAATAGGAAGAAAACTGCAAAGGCTACATTTGGCTGAGGTACTAAGAAAATTTTCACAGTGAGATTAGTCAGAAACTCAATGAGTTACTTAAAAGGCGTGGTAAAGAGTTGTAGTGATTCTATGGCAAAACTCTTGCTCATAACATTAAAGTAGATGGTATTGTATAGTGACTTAGATTAGAAAATCTATGAGACTTCTTTCATAAAGATTCCTTTTCTATAATTTTGTGTATTTGGGGGAGATTTAAAAGAAACTTTTTGAATCTCCATTTTCTGCCTAGCAAATAGCACAACAAATACAGCTAGAGTGCATTTTAGAAGCTTTAGATTATGGAATGTGAAACATGCTACTGTGACTTCTATGAGAATTTAACACCATAAAACTAGACAGAATTTGTGTACTGAATTTACTTTTAACCTTAAGTTTGAGAAGAGTGGTTAGTTGGTCCAGATTTTTCTCCCTTTTTTCCCTTGTTCATATCTTTTCCAGATGCTTTTTTCCTTCCTTTCTACTCCTTCTTTGTGGGTTGTGTTGTTTGTTTGTTGGATTTTTTAAAATTGATAATTTAGTTTATTCCATTGTTTAATATTAAAGGATATTTAATTGTTACATTTGTAACTATTTATAACATGTTCTTAAAATGGTTATATTACTATAAAATTTATTTTCATTTTTGGACAGGGGAAAAAAATAAAAGAATTATTTTCATTAGTAAGGCCTTCATTAAAATAGATGGGGAACCAATCTCTATTCACAAAAAATGAAATATTATTGCCTTTCTTTTTAAAATGCAGAAACAAAAGCAAATATATATATACATGTACATGCCTATATGTATGTATATATGTTTGTGTGTGTGCATCTAAATGTACATCTAGATGTTATTACTGGTGTAACCAGCAACTAAAAAAATCAAAATCAACTGACTTATGTTTAGCTTTTATTGCTGATGGTGCTTTCCTACAGGATTTGTTATTTTTCTGCAAATTTAATTAGCTTTCTGTATTATATTCTCATGTTATCACATACTGGAGCTAAGAAAAACAATTTCCTAAAGGAATTTTATATAGGAGGTTTTTAATAGGAAATAAAAATTCAAGTATAATAAGATAAAGTTATTGGAATCTGAAACTATTAATCCACTGATTATGTTGTATATCTAATGGAGTTGTTTCTAAGTTTTCCTGTATTTAATATGTGATTTATGTCTAGGCAAGAAATGGTGATTACTGTGTTAGGAGACAATCATAATACTTCATTATGAAGTTAGGGGTTTACGACAACTACCTCCTGTCAGTACGCAGAATCTCTTCTTTGCTAAGGAAAGCAAGATCTGTGACTGATTTTCAAATATATATGAGGTAAGAAGTTATTTGGAAGACATTTCAGACTATTATCGCTTATGTTAAAATTTACCATTAGCATACTATTTATTAACATTACTATTCATTTTGCTGTAGAAGTACAATAAGTAAAGTGTAAAGCAGAGTTCAGACAATAATAAGTAATTTCAATTCTTTAAAATATAAATTATTAAAAACCATGTTCTAAAATCCTACACAAACACATACAAAATAAACAATTTCTTCACTTTTGATATCAAGAAACCCCATCTGTGAAATTCTTTTTGGAGCAAACTTTAGGTGTGTTTTCCTTAGCTGGAGAGGTAAGCTTAGTATATTGAGAGGAGTTTTTTTCATCTGCCTTGTAACAAGACTCAATGTTTTCACCACCTAATGATGAACCATTCACAGGAAGACAAATAGGGATTGAAAAATTCAGGATTCTTGGTTGCTTTTGTTTGATGGTTTGTGTTTTTTGGAGGAGGGGGACACATTGCAGAATGCAAAATTTATTTTTACTTACAGTTGCAGCTGAAATCTTATCAACAGAGAGGCAAATGAGAACTTTTTTTTTGGTTTACATATTTGGACTTTATTTATAACTTGTACTGAAGTTCTGAGATAGATAGAGATATATATATGCACACACACATTTAAAATCTGGAGCATGTTGACCAGAGTGTGTAGTTGGCACTCTAAAAGTATTAAATAATATAAACCATAAGTCATTACTGCTAATTACAGGGAGATTATTTAGGAGAAAAATTAAAATAGAAAAGATGAATTGTATATGCTGTTAGGGGGTTGTGTTAGCTGGGTTGTATAGAGGGAAATATAATGAGTATTCACTGTCAACATTGTAAGTCATTATGGAAATTATTATAAATGAAGATATTTATTCAGTCCATGCCAGACCGAGGGAAGAGATTTCCAGAAGGTAGGCCAGATGGTTAAGTGGGTTTTACTGCAGATCTATGCTGACCCATCCTCAGTGCTCAAAAAGTCACCATCATGTCTGTGAGACACTGTGAAATCAATAGTAAAGTCAGCTGAAGTTCAGAGTGTTGAAGGATTGTTGGAGTTTTAGAACACAAATTTTTTGCACCTAATTCTCAGGATTCTTTACACCCTGTGAGGAATTTCCTTAGCTCTCTGGGGAATTTAGTGAACTAAGGACAATTGGAAACTGACCATTTCATAAAGGTTTGTTAAAATAGAACACTTTGCATCTTTTAATGTAAAGTACTCTGCATCTAGCAGATTTTCTCAGCACCCAGGGTTTCTTATTTTGAGTCTCTGTTTTGAAAGGGAAACTTTTACTTTTATAGCCTTCAGTTGTGTTATTAGCCAGATGTCTTCTCTTTTTTAAAACATTTATAAACTTTCAAGGAGAATTTCAGTTAAAAGCTAAGCAATATTGAATTTCCCAGACATAAAGCAACACTGTAACGTGCTAGTAGTGTAGTAGTGTAACGGAATGTTAAGCCGATACCTACCATAACTCCTATCTCTTTCTTGAAAGATTTTTATGAATGTTAGTTTCCTCAGTTCCAAACTGTCCTCTTATAAAAAGTTACTGCCGGAATGTCTTTCTGATACTGCCCTTAAATATTGCCATAAAGAGCAAGATATATGTAACCTCCCTCTGAATACTTTATAATTGAGCACTTTTTTGATATCTCTTTTATTGATATGATTTTACCATAAGTCTCTTTACTTTTTTTTTTTACCTGGGGAATTTAGTGAACTAAGGACAATTGGAAACTGACCATTTCATAAAGGTTTGTTAAAATAGAACACTTTGCATCTTTTAGTATAAAGTACTCTGTATATAGCAGACCTCTATTCTCAAAAGTATTAAGTAAAAAAAGACTAAGGCAACAGTAGAGTGAACTAGTCACATCACTTATGCAGCCAGTTCCCCATAGAAAGGTTTGTTTAGAAGGAGACTGGCTAGGATTACTCAATTTCCTGCTTCATCGAGGATCATACCATCTTAGTTCCGTGTGCTCTGTATATAAGGAGCTTAATGATGAGGGAAATTAATTCTCAGCAGCAACCACCTGTAGCTACTAACTTATTCACTCATGCTGTCAGTCCTCCTTGGCCCCCATCTGACTGTGAGAGCATTTGTCACTCATCTAAATCCCATTTTCTGAGCACTCTAGGATGATAATTGGGTTTCTGTTATATGAACAGTGCCTCATATAAAGATGCTACAAATATTTATGTAATCTTTTCATAAGAATAGATGATAGATATTTCATTGCAGTCCATCTAGCCAACAAGTCAGGGCAACCAGGTTGTCCCCTTTTGGATGGAATTACAGGACTCCCAGCTATTGCTGGTACCTGGATGTTAGCAGAACTTGAACAACTAAATAAGATAGTGCAGTCCAAAGAGAAGTTCTCAATTAGGAGATGCTTAAACTTAAGAAGAACTTCACTGTCTGATTATAACCTGTTCAGTTGTGTCCAGTACTGTCCTGGTGGCTGTGCAGTCTGGCATCTTGTTCACTCCTAGGCCCAAGCACAATCCAGAAAGGAGACATTCCATCAATAAAACCCAGAAGTCCCGATTTTGCAGATAGTATTACTTAATATATGGTGGCATGATCACACTCCCTAAGAAATGTAATCTTACCAATTTTATTAAAATGTTAATTTTGTTCCTCTTATTTTTTTCTGATTGGGACAGAATAGTTAGTCTGTATTGGGATTGCGTGGCAAGGTTTTGGTAGCAGGGGGGCTACAGAGGTGGCTTCTGTGAGAAGATGCCAGAAGCTTCCCCCATGTCCAGCAGAGCCAATGCCAGCAGGCTCCAAGTCAGACCCATCGCTGACCGAAGCTGAGCCCATCAGCCATGGTGGTAGCACCTCTGTCATAACACATTTAAGAAGGGGGAAATAACATCTGTGCAACAGCAGCCAGGGGAGAGGAGTGAGGATATCTGAGAGAAACAACTCTGCAGATACCAGGGTCAGTGAAGGAGGAAGAGGAGGTGCTCCAGGCACTGATACAGAGATTCCCCTGCATGGTGAAGACCATGGTGAGGCAGGCTGTCCCTCTGCAGCCCATAGAGGTCCATGGTGGAGCAGATTCCACCTGCAGCCATGGAGGACTCCATGCCGGAGCAGGTAAATGCCTGAAGGAAGCTGTGACTCCGTGGGAAGCCCATGCTGGAGCAGAGGCCTGGAAGGACCTGTGGACCTGTAGAGAAAGGAGCCCATGCTGCAGCAGGTTTGCTGGCAGGACTTGTGACCGCGTGGGAGAACCATGCTGGAACAGTCTGTTCCTGAAGGATCGTACGCTATGGAAAGGACGCATGCTGGAGCAGTTCATGAAGAACTACAGCCCATAGGAAGAACCCATGTTAGAGAAGTTCATGGAGGACTGTGTCTCATGGGAGGGACCCTACTCTGGAACAGGGAAAGAGAGTGAAGAGGTAGGAGCAGCAGAGACAATGTGTGACGAACTGACTGCAACCCCCATTCCCCATCCCCCTGTGCCATTGCAAAGGAGGAGGTAGAGAAATTGGGAGTCAAGTTGAGCCCAGGAAGAAAGAGAGGTGAGGGGAAGTGTTTTAAGATTTGGCTTTATTTCTCAGTATCCTATTCTGATTTGATTGGTAATAATAAAATTAATTTCCCTAAGTCCAATCTGTTTTGCCTATGATGGTAATTAGTGAATTATCTTTCCCAGCCTTTATCTCAATCCATGAGCCTTTCATCATATTTTCTCTCCCCTGTCCAGTTGAGAAGGGGAGTGATAGAGTGGCTTGGTGGGCACCTGACGTCCACTGAATTTCAACCCGCCACATAGTCACACAACCCTAAAGGCTAAACATTAAACATGAGCTGTATCCAGAGAATTAAGTCTCTAAGTGCTTTGAAGCAGAACCCAAAATGTACATATGGCTAGTTAATAAGGTAGCTGAGAACATGTTGCATGAAATAAGAATTTGCATGCCTTTCTCAGAGTAACAGAAGCAACAGTATAGTCTGAAGACAGATGCCTGCAATCGTTGCTGGCCATCATATCTCCCAATTATAGACAATTTAGTTTCCTTTCCATGACATTAAGAGATGAAAATTCACTTCCCTTTTTTGCCTCAGGGAATTGATCTTATTCCAGACATAAGTTTCCAAACTACAGGAGGGGTCTTTTGGATGAATGTCTTTCTCACCTCCATGCTCAAAATGCTGCCTGGACTTTTTCTATATTTTATAACCAATTCTGATAACAATGACTAAACTCAGGATTTTTTTTCCCTTACCACGCACCATAACCCACTGATTTACACATTCCTCTTCAGATATGACTACTCAAATACATCACTAATTTATGGAAGGTAGTCTGTAGACTGGATAGCAAAACCAGTGCTTTGGGAGATAAGTTATGAATTGGATATATTCACACACAGAGAAAATAAACCTGTATCTTCTGGCAGTGTACTAATTAATGAAGTTTTGGATAAAACAAAGAGAAACCTTTTTTTTTTTTTTTGTCATGACATATTTCTTTTTTTGCTTTTTTCTTAATGGAGAAGGGCTTCCATGCTGACCAAGTAGGATTTTCTTGGCTATGGAATTTGGAATGAATAATGGCATCTGTTGATAGTACTTTACTAAGTAAGCATATAAAGAAGAGAGTTAGAAAAAAACCCATACTCTGTATTTTCCTAAAGGAGAACACAGACAATATCTTCCTTCAAAATTTAGATGATTTTAGCTTAAGTTTAGATAAGTTAGTGCAGCTATCTTTTTTTCTGGACCAAAGTCCTTTAAGAATTGTTAAAGATTTACGATTAAGATTCTACTGATTATCTACCTTAGAGTATCAGGCAAAAGGAATTTCCTGAATTCATTACTGAATTCACTGAATTAATCTTTAGATGTTCCTTTAGAGACAGAAAGGGAACAAGAAGACAAAGACTTCTATTCAGTGGTTGAAACATTCACCTGGGTTCAAATTTGCTTCTTCTTGAGGATTTGATTTATGAGGAAGTGAGCTGATTAGCCCAAAACATCTCATTTTGCAGGAAAATTCTACTCATGTTAAAGAACATGCATACTTCTTGTGGAAAAGGTGCTCTCTACAGCATCTGTAATCTCCCTCTGAAAGGGAGATCCCTCTGAAAGACAGTTAGTCAAAAGTGTTAGGTAACATTTGATGCCAAAACATCTTTTAAGAAGACAGAAACCATAATTTTTTTGTAAATGTACACAAATGTAAAAACACATGCTTATATACATATTTCAGGTTTTCAAGGTCAATTCAAGTCTTGCCTACTCTTTATAAGTATTTTGATGGGACAATATTCCATCATCTACAATTTGCATTGTAACCTTGTAAAGATAATTGTAAAGAAGGAGACGATCCTATGTTTGTCATCTTGCTTATACAGGGAATGTTAAACATCTCAAAAGCCTACATGGATATTGTATTACATTTTGGTTTAGTTTATCCCCATGCTCACTAACAAGCACTGTGATAATGCAGTTCTTCCTAGTTGTTATGACAGAGCTAAAGGAAACAGTGATCCTTCTTGCTATTTCTAGAAGTTTCATTGCAAATATCAAGACAAGTATTTTGTATAATCCATTAAAAAAAGAACAAATACTGAACACTTCTACCATCAGTATCAATGTCATTACACATTTCAGAATGAACACCCACCTGCTTATATATAGCATTAAGTAAGAACAGATATGACATATCTATATTATCATAGAAAGAAAAACAGAAAAAACAGAAATGTATGCAGAAACTACCGTGGTTTGGAAGAGAGTAAACCAGATTTTTATTTTCTTTAGCATTTTATTTAATTTATTCTTTTACAAAGCTGGCAGAAGATTTTTGAGCACAATACTCTTAAAGCAATTCCTCTGTCATTCATTTCCCTTCTAGCTTTTTGAACTCTGTAAATATCTGTAAATAGCTGATAGAAGTCAGAATGGGAGAAAATCTATATATAGCAGATTAACAGTCTGTGATTGTTTCAGCTGTGGTTACGATATCCTAATGGATTCATAAGCAATCACTAAGACAATGGACTATTTTTAATAGTGTGAGAGCTGCTTGGAAGAAGCTGGATGTGCACTGGCAAATTAAAGACTGTATGGTATTAAACTAGTCATAGCGCATGAAGTGACAATTATGCACATATATTTATGACTTAAATATTGCTTTTTATTTAAAAACTTGTATTTTATTGGGACAGGTAAATATTTAGCAGGGTTTTACCCAATGTAAAGGTTTTTCTTCTTTTTTAGATAAAATACCCTCTTTATTTGTATTGAACATTGGCTGAGTTTGTTAATATAGAGTTAGTAGTAGAAGAATTATAAAGTGGCATTTAAAAATGTTAGAAATTAACAAAAAGATTCTTCCTGATTCAGATCAGAAGCAGTTATTTTATTCAATGAAATTAAGAGAGAGGGAAAGTCCCAAGACAGAAAGGTTTGCTCCTGCACTGTAGAGATGGTGACTGAACAGACCAAGCCTACAGTGGATGTGCAGGCAGTTAATTGTACCAAATAAAAGAGATTTTCTAGGCAGAAATTCTATAGTTGATCTACAATGGACACATTAGGTCTGACAGATCTCACATACAGAGAAAGGGAAGGCACATGTACACAAAGTGAAGGTGATCTGAAATATATAAACCGACCCTTTGCATGGATTCTGTTTCAGGTATCGGCCAATTCAAGCCAGCCTATTCATAGCCTTAGCAGACTGCTGGGAACCCAGAAAGACTGGTTTAGCAGCTGGATTCTCTTCTTCACTGTTTGGAAAACAATTGCAGCTGGAAAAGGAGAACATCACAAACATATAGTAGTACTCAGATCAGGGTTAAACACAAAAGTTTTGACAATTTAAAACTGTAAATGTACAGAAACTAGCAGATTAGGAGAAAAATGTGAAATGCTTTCTTACAATTATCATGATAATCCTCCAATTTGCTAATGTACATAGCAAATAACATGTTGTCCTAATAATAGACCTATATTTTCAATAAAGTACAAACAATAAACCTAATCTGCTGTTTTAAACTACTAATTCTAATTCTGAAGGACTGTGAATGGACAGGGTTTTTTTTTCATTTTCTATCTGCTTTTGAGGTGCTGTAATTAACTTTCTAGCAGGAAGAATTTTTTTTGAACACAGTTTTTAACAGTGAGTGGATGGTGTCAAAGAAATTTCTGCGGAGTAAAACAGAGAATGTGAAGCAATTGAGAGAAACAGGTTGT
The DNA here is from genome assembly GCA_013400535.1 of Scopus umbretta. Classification (NCBI taxonomy): domain Eukaryota; kingdom Metazoa; phylum Chordata; class Aves; order Pelecaniformes; family Scopidae; genus Scopus; species Scopus umbretta. The sequence goes on along the minus strand of VZTL01028020.1, from coordinate 3,949 downwards.
AAAGTATATTCTTCCACACTGTGAGATCCTAATGATGACAGATTGCTGTCATCATTAGAGACTGAGCTCTGTTATTTGCCAAAATGATTACACAGTTCTGACAAATAAGCTGGAAATATTTCAGCACAGAATATTTGAAGCAGCAATACACTTCACAACAAAAATATTTGTGTGAATATTAGAATATGTAAAGCATCTCAGACTGCATAGCTCCATGTATGTTTTCGCCCATGCTGATCTGCCAATTTTCTTTAGCTCCACGAGAAGCTGTTAAAACCTGCCTCCAGCAAACTTCACTCTTTCCTACTGATACCCCTTTTACCAAGATTTGTGCATCCTGGTCTTGCTCAGCACCAGCTCTTCCTTTTGTCTTTTCTTACTAATCAGTTCCTTTCTTACTTTCAGACATCCCTCTGCTAACTTTTCTACTGTGTATGTGTGGCTAAATCATATGGAGAAGTGAGTTATTTTTAACCCGTTGTCTACACATTTGTGCCCTTCTTGCTTGTAGATTTGTGATGGTTTAAAAAAGGCAGTCACCTTTATAAAATGGAAAAAAAGAGAACATATGATGGCCACTGCATGTGTTTCTTGTTTTTTCAACCTTACTGATCTCTTAATTTTAATTCCTTCTGATTTCCTTCTCCCTTTGTACCATCTGTTTCAAATTTTTAAGTGATTTTTCACATATTTTAATTAGTTAGAATTTTATTTATTTTATTTCAGTATTTCTACCAGGCATTGCTTCTATTACCTCAGTAATACTCATTCTGATATGACAGGAATATTTTTTCTTTTTCTTCAGTATGAAGAAAGGCTATGACTACTTCACTGCTATGACTGTTTCCTATCCACAGTTTCTTAGATATGATTTCACACAGTTTATAACAGATCATGAAATATATTTTACTGTTTCCAGAGTGTTCTAAATGTCTTCTGTTAATAACTCATCCCTTGTTCTCTCCACAACAAAACCAGACATGTAGTTTGTATTTTCTTTGGTACTGTTGTAATAAAAAGGGAACTTTCATGGAGTAGTGCTAACTTCTATAGGACTTTTTTTTTTTTTTCATGTTTTTCAACTCTACATACATGAATGTACAAAAAGAATACGAGAAATAATGTTATCAAATATCAAACCAAAACTGAGTTACAGATGATTGTGACCACTACACTGTTTGAACATCCATTTGAAATCTATACTGTATATACATATATAGAAATCCACTGGATTATTTGTGAAATTTAGAAGCACAATATATAATCAAAATATCAATATTGATGAAATATGTTTCTTTAAATGCAAAAAAGGAGGTCCTTCTTCAAGAAAACTGTATTAAACTAATCAGTGAGTGTGAGTTTTACATTCTTTCTAAAATGGTGAAAATTATCTTATTGTGGGAGATTTCTATTCCAAATAATAATTCATTTGATGTTGCCCTTAAAAAAGCTATTTTTCAAACTGATTTTTTTCCTTGGACTGATTGATGTATCAATCAATCTTCTCCAATCAGCTCTGGCCCAAAAACAAGTTGGGAAAAAAATGAAAAATTAATCTGGCATTAACCAGAATAAATCATCAATGCATTAATTCTCTGGTGAATCATCTTGTGATGTGTTTAGTATTTGTTAGTATTTTTGATATAAATAATTTTGATATCACATAAGTCCATCTGGTACTTAATGATACAATGAGTTAATGGCCTGGGACACCATATTTGTCTTATGTTAATACCTCAGTCACCATTTATATACTCCTTCCTTTGCTAATATAGGACCTGTGAACTGCTTTGTAGTCAAACACAGAAAACAGTGTTAAAAGCACACTCCAGAAATGTCACATATGTAAGTTAACTGGTAAGCGAGGATGGTTCTTGCTATGCAACAGCCATAGGCATATGTAGGCATATGTACAAAGTATTCTTTATTAATTTAAAAGAAGAGTCTTTAGTTTGCTACTAAAAGTAGAATACAGGGAAACAGCAGATATTGGAGGATCATCTTCTCATTCAGATGGTTATGATTTTGCCAGAGATAGTTTACAATTTGAAAAAGAAAAAAAAGAAGTTTGTTGCTGAAACAGAAAATTAATCCTTCATATATAATTTTGGAAATGGTTGTTTATTTGTTCTCAATATAATTAGTACTGTTGTCTTAAACATACAAACTACAAAATTGATATTCTTTCTACCTTTACTTAAATGATCATTTGTCCTTGACATATTTGTGTCTTATCAAGTTAACAATTAATTTTTAATTGATGAGGTATGTGTAATTAATTTTATGTTTCCTTCCTCTCCTCAACCCCCAACACAGTGACAGCTATCAATCCATGAACTTTAACTCTTGAATTCTTCAATCTATCAACAGCTGAAGGGTTATGACTTCTATTTTGACTCCTAGTCATTGAAGTTTATATCTGTCTATAAGTCTTAAGCTTCCACACTTTTTTTAACCTCATCTATCTTCTTTGATTATTAACCATTTGTTGGAGCTTATCTTTACCTTGAGTCCTTTACAGTACCCATTGCAATAAGAACTTTGGTCTCTGTGCTTGTCTGTAACAATACTGAAAGACAGTACAGAAAGGGATCCCCCTGTGTCCTTGATGCTTGTCCCATGCTGTGATAGCTACTATACTACTATATAGTACAAAATAATACAGTAACATGGAGCTAGGAAGATTAGGAAACTCATACAAAAATTTTAGACTTAAAAATGACTGAAAAACCATGTAAGAGTATAGATTGATTGCAAAGATCAAACGTAAATATGTTTCAAATCAGATATTAAAGGAATATTTGGTATATGTGTAGAAAGAAAATTCAACCATTATTTACAATTAAATTTGAGATTAAAATAATTTGGTGAACTTTCCTCACAAAAAGGAAGTTGGATCAGAATATTTCACATTTAATATGACAGTGAATACTCAGAAGTTAAAGGGGATATAAAAACTGTCCAGAAGATTGTAATTAGGAATTGTTATATTATCAACAAGGCATCTGTAAATATTGATGGGAAAGGAAATGTTTGCCTATGAATATGTAATGATCATTGACAAAATGATCATCTGGAATTTGAGGTTTGCAAGATCTACATTGTTTATATAGTACATTTTGGAGAAAAGGGAAAAAATTTACCTGTTACTTATTTTGAGTACAGGTGAGACACAGAACTAAAACAAAACCAGACTTTTATCACACTCTGACAAGCATGGTACATGAAGGGGTAGCCCTGAATATTTTAATTACATCAAAATTCTAGCCCCCAGGTAAATAAGAACTATGACAGCTATTCTTGTATATGAGGAAAAGAGATGCTGAGTTGTTATAAACTCACTGTACAACCATGATAATGCCTAGGTTTCACCAATAATTTGGCAAAGGTCCATTGCATAGTTTAGATGCAAATAAAAGGAAAACCTCTTAATGCTAGAAAACAATGAGGTACAGCCTATGATGTATTGTAATTCTAAAGAGTGATAAAGTCTGTAATACACATAAAAACTGCTAGTATGTTCAAGCTTTTTTTTTAAAGCCAATAATATATAAAATGGATTTTCAAAGGAGTGTATTGTTTTGAACTTTAAGTGAGAACAACTCAGTGTCATTTTTAAGAAGAAATTATATAGAAAAATCATTTACATAAATGAAAAGTGAATGCTACCATCAGTAAAAAAAATTAATTGTGTTACACAGAATTAAAGAACTAATATAACTATGTGGTTACTGTCATCCCATAAGCAGTAACTGGATGGATGCAACATAGTCTGAGATGTACTCCCCCAGCAGTAACTTTTTTATTGTTTGTGTTGTTATAAGCTACTTAAAAAAAAAACTTGGAAAATTCAAGCAAGAGGATGAGCAAGGAGGAAAGACAACAATGGGTAAGAAAAATAATGAGTAGGTAAAAGATATAATACATGTTTATTCATTACTATTTATTA
>VZTL01028017.1:0-21128 GCA_013400535.1 Scopus umbretta | reverse complement strand
TCGAGCATTGGAACAGGCTGCCCTTGGAACTGGCTGCCCAAGGAAGTGGTTGAGTTCCCATTCCTGGAAGTATTTAAAAGACATGTAGATGTGGTGCTTAGGGACATGGTTTAGTGGTGGACTTGGCAGTGTTAAGTTAACAGTTAGACTTGATGATATTAAAGGCCTTTTCCAACTTAAACAATTCTATGATTCTATATCTTCCTGTGGGTTTCTGATCCCTGAGAAGTGAGAAAAATTCTAAATATCAGGTAAAAAAACATAAGAGGAGGGACTCTATCTTCTCAACATCTATTTCAGGAGCAGTAAAACAGGTAAATTCATGGGAGCCAAAGAGGGAAAAGAGTTTATACTAGCATTCTAATCAGATTTCCATCACCTAGTAAATTTGTTAACTTATAATATACATAGCTTTTTATCAAACAAGAAGAGTAAGTTTAGAAATCATAGAAATTAAAGACTTTTCAATTGCCAGTACAAACCATGGGTCTAAAATTTGGACTTTTTTACATCTTTTCATTATTTGGCATTGAGATATATGCTTGCTGTTGGATAAATTTGAGATCCAGGTTTCCTTTCTGTTTGCACAGCTCTGTCATAGTGTTCCATGACATGGGAAAGCTTCATTTTTCACTGCTGCAGTGAGATGAGAGTGTCAAATCTCCAGGTGATACCATATAACAAAGCTGCTCCAAAATGCACCAGCTGCAGATCTAGCTCAAGGACTGAAGCTTTGAGTCTTATGCATGACATCACAAAGCAAAGTAATACATAGTAGTAACAAAATATAGCCCAAGCAATATTATTTCCATGCAAAGACAGTCCTGCCTTTTGACAATGTGAACTGGAACTGATAGATGTTGATCGAATGCCTCAGCATTCGAGTGCTGATCGAGTGCTCAGCAAAGCCAAAATAAGAGCAAAACTTGTCTGAAGGAGGACAGGGGAGTCCTAAACAATGCACTACATGTGCAGTCCTTCAGGAAGAAATCTTATTGTACTCTTGAACACACTATGATGCACACACTGTCTGGGAGGAGCCACAAATCAGCCAAGCACAGATGCATTGTCCAGAGAGACCTGGCTTTTTCCATCTGACTTTTACCTGTCTTCCAGGGAATTCAGAAAGCTGAGAGCAAAATATAGTGCTTTGGGATCATCACATCATGTTCTGGCCTTTCCAGTGATGTGAGTCCTTAAACCAATTTGGTGCACTCAACAGTGCATTGCTTATTTTAAATAGATTGAGTGAAAAAAAGGCTAACATGCTTTTCAAAGGCCAATCTGTATCCCAACAGGAGACATTTTCTTTATTTATACAAGTAAATAAAGCACGAGAACAATAAACATCACATTGAAAGACACACAGATATGTGAATAATGAGAACATATGCTAACATATATCTAAAATCTTTTTGCAGCAATAGCACGTGAAGAGGGAAGTAAAAGATGGCATAGGGCAGAACAAATGGTGATTCTGCGAAGGCTAAAATCAGTAAAGGGAGAATGATCGTGATTTAGAACTTGTACTTAATCTCATGGCTTAAAGTAACACAAATACAGAAATAGGCTTTCATAAATATTCTGTGTTTTTTATAACACACTGATCTAAAAGAACAGATGGTCCTGCAGCGAAATGGACACCTGCATTGCCACTCAGTAAAATAGATGATGTTTCATTTCCTCAACTTCATCCTCTCTTGAACTCTCTACCACCAAAACCCTACCTGTTTTGCCTTGCCTTTTCTCTCTACAAAGTTTAGCTTGAAGAGCAATTTGAAGGAAAAGGGAGGTGAATTTGTGGATCAGGTCATGGAGAACAGTGATTAGAAAAGGTACAGAGATATTCATATGAAAAGCAGGCCGTCGAACAAGGTTGCCTCCAAGGTTAGGATCTTAACAGCTAGCATGAGGAGAGATGTGCTAAGAAACAAGACGGGTCAGACAAATAATTGTTCAAACGGGCCTTAGGATGGAAAGTGACGATTTTTGATGACCAGTTTAACAAGAAAATGACCTAATGTGTGCTAGTGCAACACACGGAGGTGCAGATTGGAGACCTTGATAGTGGTGGTAGGGTTTTATTTCAAGTACTTAGATATTAAGGGGATATGGATGATAGAATCCCTAATGTAGATGTGTTGAATATACATTATGGTTCACCAGTGTAAACAGAGCTAGAGGCTGGAAAGTTAAGAAGAAAATTATGATAAAAATGTTTCTTGGGGCATTTATGTTCTTCCTTAAAGGCTTTTGGTCCCTCAGGATGTTCTGAGTCTACCATTTGTTGTGCGGGAGATAAAAAAATATGTATGGCTAGAAATCAAAACAAGAACTAAACCCATCTGGTGATATCACCTCACCAGTATTTTAACTGAATGCACACTCCTCTTGCTCCAGGTTATTTTAAGATAGTTCTCTTTCTCATGACCTTTGAGACGATGTCTATAGTTACATCTACCTTTTTTTTGGTCTAAAAATAAGTGGAAGAATGGTAGCAGTGAGTATTCCGGTCCAGCAAGTTCACCATGATTTTGCAGATATGCTTCCAAAGCGAAAAATTGTAGATGACGCTGAGTGTGCATAAACCCCAAATCCTTCAGTTTCTAGTGACACTCAGTAAATAACAGAGCTATACAGTAAAGAATATTACTATAACCACCTATACTTCTCTCTGGCTTATTCATTCATAGATCAATGTCATCAGGGAAATAAAGATCAACACAACTGCAATGTATATTTAGGCATTTATTTCAGTTCTCTACTGCCCTGCACCTTGCATTAACATGTACACTGCTGTAAAGAGTTCTGCAATGTAATGAATCATCCCAATATGTCACTAGTTAGAGAAAATTCCTCTCAGTTCCAGTGAGCCATCAGCTCTGCATATTGTGTTTCCCAGACTTTCCTACAATACGTAGAAATTTCAGAGAACAAGAACATTAAAAAAAATTGAAACACAGGAACAGGTTGCCCAGAGAGGTAGTGGAGGCCCCATCCCTAGAAACACTCAAGGTCAGGTTAGATGGGGCTCTGAGAAACCTGATCTAATTAAAGATGTCCCTGCTCACTGCAGGGGGGTTGGCTAGATGACCTCTAAAGGTCCTTTCCATCCCAAAGCATTCTATGATTCCATGATTCTGTGATTCTATGATTAGCATTTCAGACTGTAGAAAGCCACTTAAAAGGAATTAATATGTGAAAAAAATGGATAGCTTGTGCAAATAACCTCCTTTAGTAATGACTAAAGTAGTTCTTTAGGATGGAACAAACTATTACCTTGAATTTGAGTGAACACATTAGTATAAAAATTGGAAAAGAAGATCCCAGATGAGTAACAGGTACAATTTTCTAATGAGGAAATATATCAGATGGCATTTATATGCAAATAACATAAGTGCACTTAAATGACCACCGATATACCTGAGTCATTATTATTAAGGTATTTATCCTCTTAATTCTCCTGTGATATTGATAAATGCTGTTGTTACTGTATTACAAATGAGAACTGAACAAGGTAAATGTATCTTTGAAAATTTTGGCCCATCACAAAAAGAATTGTATGGTAGACTAGAATTAGGAAACAAAGCAACAACATCTAATGCCAAAAATAGCACTGTTTCTGCTCTGCCCAACAGATTTGCACATTAAAATGTCTCACAAAACCTAATTCGTTTCACTTGTCCTTTATAAATGCATCACAAATACATATAGATATGGAATATTTATTTTCCAAAGTTTCATAGTGGATCAGTGACAGAAGCAGGGAAACAGTCCAGAACTTCTGATACCTTCTCTTTCTCTTGTGCAAATAAAGCACACGACTCTGGTTTTATGCCCTTGAAACTGTACCTTAAGTTTTAATAATTTATATGAAATGAACTGGATATGTGACTTCAAACATCAGTCCACAGCCTTCCCAAAATTAACTGACTAATAGGTTTGATAGTTAGCTGCCAGTCACTACTGGGTTTGCTTTACTGTCCAGACAAAAATGGAAAGAAAGGATCCATCTACACTAGAACATAGCCAAGAATTAAAGTAGATATGATATGAAAATTATACAAATGGAGGGACTCCTCTAGGAAAAATAGCTCCAACATTTTTATTGATTTGAAGATCTACATCTTTGTGTACAACAAAGCAAGGTTAAATAAGGTTAAAACTTTACTGGCTGGACTGTATTTATACTGTAGTAGACTCTTGAAAACATCTACCATACAATCTTGACCTTGGAAGAAGTTGAGAAGACAAGTGCTGTTAGTGGCTTTTACTCATATAAAACTGAGCCAGCATCAAAAATGTCAGTGGAACATTTTCTATTTTCATTTAATTCTCTCAGCATTTTCATTGGAAATGTATGTACATTTCAATATCAGGCTGCCAAGGTTAAGGAATTCTCAGCTCTGCACAGATGACTGTACTGCTCGGTATCTAGCACAGTTCAAAGACACTTCACTGTGTCTTTGGATCAAAGCATGAAGCAGGAGAGCAGTCACCTTTTTGCAAAAGTAGGACCCTCAGACATGGACCCTCAGAGATGCTCAGTACTCCTCCTGACAGGACATTAGTCAGAAGATGGTGCTATTATAAAAGAACTTCTAAGGCAGCTGGAACTCTACATGAAACCAAAGCATACAAACAGGCTCAAGAGAAAGCAAACCCCAAGTGTAAACTGAATACTTGATTTTAATGCACGTTGATGCTCAGCATCTCACTGAATACACCTTACAGAAATCTGCTTACCAAAAGAAACTTTGATTCTACACCTTGGCTTGCTTGCACTGTTCACATCAAAGGGTAAATGCACAGGAAAACATACACTTTAAATTGCCATTCACAAGCTTTTGCAAACTCATTTGGATCTTACCAGCTCACTTCAGAGACCCTTGAATGTTCAACAACATTTTTATGTACTTCTACACCATATAGTGTACTTCCATGTCAAGATATATGTTCTGACTAAATTGCTGCTGGTATTGCAAATAACATGGAAATATGCAGTAATACAATTGCTCTGCCTCTGGAGCAGGTTTAGCTCAAATACCTACCTAGAACTGCTGTTCTGTGTTACATAGAAGTAGCCTTAGAAACGCTTCCTTTTTTCTTTCGAAGGGAAAAAATGGAGGTTGCCCAACTTTTTGTAAACAGAATCCTAAATTTTCTACAGTGTAAAAAAATTAAAGTGTGACTGTGAAGGAGAAAAAGCTGATGTTGGTGGGAAAATGAGCAAACAAGAATATAATTACCAAAACATCTGCTTGCATGTAAATGAGTGAGGTAATTACCCACATAGCAAATGGGTGATTAGAAATGCATAAAATCAGAGTAGTCCACATGAAAGCTAATTGCAGTCATTGATACGATGAGTGAGATGGATTCTGCAGGCTTTGGGCAATTGTGGAAATTTGGTTATAGAGAAAAAGGCAGAACCATGAAGCAGAAAACACCACAGATGGGTTTTACTGTCTGACAGAGTTCTCTTCCTTAGTAGAAAAGCCATAGTGTCATTTTTAATACCTAGAATATAAAGAATGTACGTTTACATAATGGAAATCCAACTGGGAACAGGTGTCCTTGTCATGGTCCAGGTATGTTAATGGAAGAGGTTACCATTCCTGGCTGCACTTCAGTACCCTTCTGAAGGATGCTACTGTATTGAGTAAACTTCTAGTGGAGCAATCTGTTTTAAAAAAATACCAAAAACACATTTGTGAGCTGAAACAATTTGATTAGCCTGACACTGGTTGAACACCCAAGCAGACTGCTGTCCTGGAAGGCTGATGGGCAGTAGTGCTGGGAGTCAGGGCAGTGCCTTGTAACTAATAATTGAAAGGAGCGGGATATAATAGCTGTGTATTACATTTAGTTAACTAAGTAAAAAAATGTGATTACATGCGTGTTACCTGATTCCTGCCTTGACAATTATTATTTGGCTCATTTCTTACAGCTTTTTCAACAGTAGAAGTCAGTTAAGGGGAAAGATTCAGAGGAGTGAGAGGAAAACATAGTAGGAAGCATTTTGCAATGCTACTTAGTTATTCTAGAGTAAATCCGGAGGAACACTACTGCTCCTACTGCACTGTATATTTACATTATGGGAAAAACAAAGAGAATGGTAAAAGACTTAAAGACAGTTAGTGGAAATGGGGTGTAACATGATTGAAGAGAAGGGTCAAATTATTTCCTGCCAAAAATGAGCAAACCTCTGTGAAAATGTCAGTGAAGCTTCACTCAGAAATGTCAGGAGAAATTTTAGCCAGTGTGGGAATTTCACAATGAATACTTTTCTGCTGTTGAAATAGAGCCATATCTTTAAACACTTTTCTGATTAAATGCAGGCATTTTCAGCAGGCTCTACTGTGCATTGTTCTGCAAGACACCTCTCCTGTTTGCCTGCCTTGGAGATGAAGATGTATAGCTCCCGGGCAGCCCTCATGTCTGGGCTGTTTCAGAGAAGGGAACCCTGCAGCTTCCAGGCTCCTTTCCACGAATGTGGGAACTCGCAGTCCCTGGGGCTGCTGGCTCCTTGTCAGGGTACGTTGGCGCCCCACGGCCACAGCCCCTGCCAGGCTGATGGGGCTTCTGCAAGGTATGGACACAGCCCAGGCTCCCTTGCCCTGGTGGCCCCTTCCATGGCACTGGTTTGGGCTCTGCAGATCAGCAATGATCTTTTCTAAAACTTTTAAAAAGCTGTTTTCATAATGTTTTTTAAAACTTCTAATTCAAGTTTGGGAATGTCCACATTCAGTTCAACTCTGAAGCATGAAATTCTTTCCCCAGAATTTTAAGTTATGACCTTCAGCCATTTTTTGTTGTAGATGGGTGAGAGGAAAGAGTAAAAGCGTAAGCGCTTGGTTATAGGGAGAAGAAATTTGAGAATTAAGCAGTTAATCAATCGTACTCTGTCACAAATAACTTTTTCATTACCTGACTGTCCAATACAGATAAACAGAAAGAATCAGAAATATGCTTATGAGTATTTCAAGGGCACTGTTAATTTTGGTGGATTTTGTGTTTACACCAACGTATCTGAGAATAAAAATCTGGTCGTTGGATATATGTCCTGAGGTGAGCAATGTAGGTCCTGCTAGTTAGCAACTCTTTAATCTTTACTAAATTAATACATTTCAAAGCATGAAATATAACCAGGCTCAGTAGTTTGCTAAAAATTGTTTCCTTAATGGGAATCCAAGTTTTTTACTAGCTATATCAGTTCCATTTTTAAAGAGGAAACCAATTATGATGTTTTGCTTCTTACTAAATAAAGAAATACTTTTCACAGGAAGGTTTCATGGAACTCTATGCACTTACCTACATATCTTTATCTACAAAAATTCATACCAAGATAGCAAACCAAGAAAAAAATCCCAAATGCATTGGAAAAAGAAAGAAGCAGCAAGCAAAAAGTTTTCTCAAAGATTCACATCCCAATGAAACCAGTAACTGACTTGGCAGGTCTTGTCTTTGTTCCATCCCTGCAGCACAGTCTAGGAAAAAGCATTCCCTGTGGGAGCTGTTAGCCTTGAATAATAAAACAGATAACATGCAGAGAAGGCTGAAAAGAGCTGTTGCAGAGGTTAAGGGAGAAACACTAATTCTGAAAAGGAATCCCAGTGGTGGATGTATAATTGGCTGGAGTAAAAGGGAACACACTTTCTTGTAGCAAGTTAATACAAGACAGCTCAGCAACCAAGAAAATAATCAGGCATGAAAAGCTTTGTTTTCCAATTAGATCAGTTTAGGGAGTTTGATACATGTGCCATGTTTCTCCACCACGTCTTGTCCAACTTTTGGTCTCTGTGCAGCTGAGTAGCTCCAGGTTTGACCTTGGCTTTTTCCTATGTGGAAGAACTTTTAAGGGGCAGAGATGCCAGAAAGAGCCCCTTCCAAGTTTTCTCCTCACAATTTAATTAAGGATCTTTCTCATTTTTACAAATGTTTCTGCTCAAAAATCAGTTGGAGACCCAGGAGAGACCAGGACAAGTTATACAGACAAGATTCTGCTCCCACATCTCTGCTTCAATAATGTTCTTTGAGAGAGCTGTTCCCTAGAAAATATGTTGCTCGCGTATCTCCAGCCAACATCTGCCCTGAGATCCCCTGCTACATAGATATTAACAGTCTTAGTCTTAACACATTGCTGAACTTTCCACTAAGCAGGAGAAAGGAGGGATGCATCACTGCCTTCAACTCTACTGGTGCAGATTTACGATGCTGTTGAAAAGGTGCTCCAAGATCGGCTTCAAGCACATCTTGATTGGTTCCGTAGAAGTAGCTTTAAAATAAAACCATCCCCACATAGGAAAACTGTGGTCTGCACTCTGCACATGCCCCAGTTTTATTAGTCACTGTCCAGATTTCCACAAACAATCATAGAACTAGAAAAGTACTTGGTAAATGCAAAGTATAGGTCCATGTAACTCCTAAGATTGCCTATCATCTGTTCAAGTTATGAGCTGCAGGGACAGGAGTGTGAAGTGTATGCATCACTCCACCAAGAGTCTGTGATAGGACTTAGAGCACTGGGACACTGGAGATCTGTTGTCTCCCCTTGCCTCTCATTTCAGGCAAGTTTCTTCACCTTTCTGTACCTGTAAAGTAGCAATACCAATAACACATACTTCTGTAAAGCATTAACATCTGCTAAAGTAATGAAAATATCTTCATTCATATTAATAATAATAATTGATGGTGCCCATCTGGAAGCAAAAAAAAAAGTGCAGGAACAGAACAGAAAGTATTTAGCTGGAAATACAGCAGTCAGGAGAAGTGTCTGTGTCATGTGTTGTAAATATGGAAAACAGAATACAAAAGGCCCATTTAATTCACATGAGATTCTCGATCCCCTCATGTACCACGTTTGGTGCTGATTTATTTGAATTAAAATGGCAAGAAAACCTCCTCTCTCTGTTTTTTTGTTGGATTTTTAGTTTAGTTTTCTTTTGTTTTTAATCAAGCTCTTGCTCAAGCCATGTGAGTAAGAATTCAGTAACACATTGTAAATCACAGTTTGCAAGTTCTGTGACTGCAGATGAGATAGTAAAAGATAATGCTGTATAATTCACATGTGGCTTGTTCATCATTCAGGCACCACATGTCAGATTCTCCCTATGCACAGCTGAATGTGTGAGCAGAAAAGTTGGTTGAGATTGCAAAGGACATAATTTTAAAGTTGTCATGATTAAAATCCTTTGGTTATTGCTGAAACAATGCAGAGTCTTATGAGTACAAGCCTAAACCCTTTTTTTAACCATCTTTGAGTCAAAATCAATTTACTATGAAATGGTTTCAAAAGAGGAGCTGACAAAAAAAAAACAAACAACAAAACAAACCAGAATAAATATGCAGTCAGCAATACAACTTTTTCCAAGTAAATGGTAAATTATATTTCAAAATGGAATTACCTGACATCCCGTCATGATAACAGAAGATTTCTCAAAGCTCTGCATCCCAATTAAACATCTCAGTTAAACTTTTTCAACAAATAACATTATTCTAAAGGTTTCAGGGGTTGTAATTTGCTACAGTTGCTCAGACAAGGTCTATAGCAGAGCCATTGTCCTAAACCCGCTTCATAGTTTTTGGAGAGAAATAGGTGAATTGCAATGCAAAAGTACAATTTCTCTATGTTGTCCCTACAGAAAGTCTCAGTTCCGGTGTCTATAGTATAGATGTAACTCACAGCACTCATGTATATAGCATTCAATAAAATGAGGCCTCAAATTGTCTGACATTTGACTCCTGTCATAACGTAAAGACTAAATACTGTTTTATAGGCCTATAGGTGCCAACACGCTGCGCAGTCCTCTGCAGCTATAAAGGACTGGTTTCTTATTCCTGAAGATATCTGACCTCCTCATATGGCTCCATTTATATCACCTACTCAATGACTCAACACAAATGCATATTTACCTAAAAGCCTGAACAGGCCACCGCAGAAGGAAGAGTCATGGGATTGTAAAGGGCATGTCAGTCAGATGTCCCTTCAGACCCCCTTCAGATGGATACACAATGGAACAAGGAATGATCATCCTTTTTGTTTGAAGACATCCATGCCAATGTTTACCTGAGATATCTGTAGCTAAGTTTTGTACTGATTGGATGTATTGTTATGTTGTCAGCTACCAGCCAGCTTTATATGAATTTAATTTTCAGCTTCATCTCATATCAAAGAAAGGGTAATGTAATCTGAACAAGCGTGTTTTTGACTACAAGTAAATGTCTCCCACCCCTGCTTCCTAATTAATGAATTTGAAACCTTTGGCAAAAACTGGAAAAACTTGACCCTAAAAATATTTTGTGGAAATGGGCATCCAGATAAAGGAGGGATGCCCATCAGGTGGTCTCATTGAAAGACTGTTATGTGGGTTCACAGCTTAGCATATCAGAGAACTTAGAAATGCTCCACACTACAGTCAGTCAGAGCTCTCCTTGTCTTGTACATCAAAATCACACTCGGAGAACTACGGGCTCTTAAAGGGACATGAAATCACTGCTGCAATATTATTCACCTCTTAACTCTGACTTCCAGGGGGTGAATACTCCGAAACCATAGAAGCAGTCACTAGTAACATCCTGTAAACATTTGATTTTGGCCCAGAATGTGCAGCAAAGGTGTTAACAATATGAGTAAGTTAAAGACTAAGAAGCTCTGACCCGTAATGTAACATTAATTCTATACAGACCTGCTTCTGCTTTTCTGGGTTTTAGCCCTTTAAACTTTCTAGTTGTTAAGGATGTACAAAGCTCAAACAACTTTAAAAAGGACAAGCTCTCTTGTCCTAGACAATAATGGAATGGAATGGTCTTCATAACTATAGAAATAGATATAGCTATATACATGGGTACATATTTAACATAATTACATATACATTATATTACATATGTTTGTATATATTATGTATAAATATATATAAAATAACAGGTGCTTGATAGGACATAATAAAAGAACAAAAAGCCATGTTTGAGGTACTACTGGAGAAGGGCTTACCTGAACAATTTTACATGAAAACACACATATATACACTTACCCAGAGCATGCAGAGGGTGTGGTGCCACTATCTTTTCTTTCAGAGGAATGACCAGTTAGGGGTTTATGGATATTTTTTAAAACTATTTCTACTTTCTAGTATGTTTTGAGTAGATGATAAACACTTGGAGGTATGATTTGGAGGTATGATTTTTATTAATAGTGTAGACGGTTCATGAGCTGCAACTTAAGAAGTAATCAAGTAAAAGTAATTTTACAAAATGTCTGTACTAAAAAATGAACTGCAACAAAACCTATTCATAACTATTGGTGATCTCTTGCTTTTACCTTTAATAGAATATATGAAGCCAGTGTCATTTTGTCATGTGTCTCAGAAGCAAAATCACAGCAGAATAAAATAGTATTACAGGTTTATTGTGTCTGAAAATATAGAAATATATTCCAACAGCATATTTTAAAGAATAATATAACAATAATCTTCAGTTTATTAGTCTCAAAATGGTACACCATTATTTAAAAATATATTACTTAATGTACCCAAAATTTAGTTTCCATCAAATTCCATTTAGAATAAATTGTGTTCAAAAAAACATATCCACCTACCCAATTTATACAGAAACCAGTACATTTTTTGAAGACAGCCCAGGAATTTAACTGTTCCAAAATGGTAATTCAGTTGGAGACATTATATTTTGCTATACAGGTCTTGTGCATGAACTGCAGCTAAACATAGATATGTAGGTGATGTCAGTGTAAAATAGAGATGGAAATGTAAAATGGAACTGTTATATTAAGGGGAAAGAGCTCCCAAGACTGAAATCAGAACAGTTAATTTTTCCAAAAAAGTGAGTGTATGCATAAAAAGGATTTATGTATTATGCCAATAGCAAGATAAAATAAATTAGTTTCTGCAAAAAGACAGTTTCACATTCACATGCATACACACAGTCACACACACACATTGATTTTATCAGTCTGTAATAATCTGTTTTCTGAAATGTTTTAAATAAACAAAGTCAGAGTTTACATGAATAGACTGTCTATGGTGAAACTGGTATGTCCTATTCATTTTTTAACAACACTCTGAGAACTGTTTAAATGAAGCATTTTTAATCAAGGCAATTCATTATAAAAGCAAATATTATAATTAGCCAGGTAGTAAAGAGAAAACAGAGTTTCTATTTCCCATTTCTGTAACACTAAAACAAAGGGGTGTCCAAAGACATTAAATGTGGTAAATTCAAAGTAAGCATATGGGTAGTGGTGGTGAAAATGATAACCTGTAATTAGTTGTGCAATTCACAACCACAGGATTTCATCTGAGGCCAAAAATTTAGGAAGATTAAAAATTATTTATATGGATTTAAGAATTTTCAAGGTTACGATAGTTAATGCTAAAAAACAAGGAAAGATATCCCATCTTACATCTCATGATTTAAACCAATTTCCACCTGACAGAAAAGCAGATGGGACAGAAAGTAGGCTGCAAATTACCCAGTGGCTCGTTACAAAAGATGTTTTTCATCTTCACCTGAAAACAGCCACCATCAGGGACAAGATTTTGGATTAAACAGGTGACAACTGCTGCGTCCTCTGTGCCTTCCCACACACAATCAGAAAACACATCCAAAAGTGGGAGCTAAATAGAGCAAAGCCCTTCCCTACCCTGTCTTCAGTATAGTTTGTGTATATAGTAACTTGTGTGTATAATGGGAAGTCTTGTGTGGTTTTTTTGTTTGATTTTACCTTGTGCTGTAATTATAAAACTATTTGCTGGAGCAATGTAATAGATAATAGACTGATGTGATTTGAGGTAAGAATGTTGTAGTTCAATTTTTAGTGTTAGGTTGGAAAGTCCTAGATGGAGGTGAGAGTCTGTCTCCACAGAATTCCCGGAGCTTTGAGCCTTTTGCAAACTCTGCAGCCCACAAGCCAAGTAACATACTCCTCCAGTTACACTCATCTTGTTAAAGAAAATAGTTATAACAATTATGTGCAATCTTTTCACTTCTATTTTCTATCTACTATTTATTTACTTAAACACTGTTCAACATTTCACTTTTTCTAATGGAGCAGAACTTCTAAAAGAAAAAATATGTTTAGCCAAGCAGTCTTGTTTAGTTTTTTTTTCTGTGCCTTTTTCTAAATAAATACTCTGCCACAGTTTTCATTGGCACAACACGACCAAACATATTTTAGTTTCTTTAACAATATGAAACAGTTACAGAGTTTCTGGAGATTCTAGCTTTAAAAAAATCTATACAAAGGCTTTACTTTAAAATATTGAAATGGAATGAAATAAATTCCAGTATGGTCAACTGAAAAATTAGTTTGTGAAGTTCTACCACATAGTAAGGTGACCCATAAAATAAATGGTTCTGAAATTTTGCTCATACAAAAGAAACTATATACTTTTAAATAAATAAAAGCTACTATATACATTATACTGTACATTTAAATGAGAGATGACATGAAATGGAATAAATTTAGGACTGCCTTTTCATCAGCAAGGCTCATATCTTGACTTTATTACAATTCTGAATAAAACCCTCTGCTTTAGATTATTTTTTTTTTATTTTAGTGGCAGCCACATGAACGCACCACCATATTCCTGTATTTTTTTAAAATAACATTGGAACTGTCATCAAAGTAGAGCACGGAGATTGCATTCAGTTTTGTTGGTGCACAGCATGGCTTTGGTACATGATCAGGGAACATCAAATGAACCTGAAAGACAGATAAATACATAGCTCATATATCAAACAGAGAGGTACAAGGACAACGTCAGTGCAAAACATGTCTTTGCAATTCAGAGAGTGCTGCGGTCACAGATTTTCCTCGGTTAGCAACTTTAAAGCACAGCTTACCTCCAGAACGTTGCTCTGATTTCAGTCACACGGGCAAAGTTACACAGTAATAGCAGATGGAGAGATAAATGAGGGGGAGCAGCCAAGACAGAAAGTTGGTTTTCAGATGAAATTTAGAAAAGAGTTGGAGTTAGGCGGCTGCTCAGGAAAACACTTAAACATATTGTCAGTACCATCCCTGCTGAGGACAGTGCTTAACTTGAAGCACAGGCTCAAGTCCCCGGTCTCACCAGGACCCCAGCTTGTGCTAAAATGCTTTCCTATGTCAGGGTCTCAGCATGGAGGAAAGTCTATTGCAGACAGCAAAGGCTGTGCAGGCAAAGGCTGATACTTGAAACTGTTTTCAGCCTATGAAATGGTAAGATGTGGGTTCTCAGACAGCATGGGTTCATTTTAAGGTCTTATCTAGGTATCCGTGGATCCAATTCTACTTCCACTGAAGTCAAAATCAATTCATAAAGTGGGTGCTAGCTGGACAGAAGGTTTGGGGAAAGGGCTGAGGCAGAGAAGGCTTTATGTTCACTAGGCTGAAATATATCAATGAAAGGTTAAAACAAAGGAAAAGAGTTTTGAACAGCATCCCAGAATGAACAAGATCTAGTTGAAATATCTGAAAATGGGGGAAATACAAGTTCTTTGTACTTGAAAGAAGGTTGGATGTAATATTCTACACATGCTGAAGACTTGGAAACTGGGGAGGCCAGAAAAGAGGGACTTGTAATAGAGAGGGCAAGAGATTATTAAGGCATGGATGAAGACTTCAGCAGTAATAGGTTTCATTTGTATGTTAAGTCTTTGTAAATCTGTTAGAGCCATCTGTCTTGCAGTGATATAAGCCCAGAGCCTTTGCCAGACAACAGAGAACAGTCTATCAGGAAACGATTTTTACATAACTGTTACCATGAGAAGGTCTTTTGAAATAAGCAATAATAAATCCTGAAGTAGCAGTTCGGTAAGGGTTTAGACACACAATTAAAAACAGTTTAACAAATGAATAGCAAAGCACTGGAGAAAAGAATGATTGTACCTCATCTAGGCAGATGTTTACTGTGCTGTTAACTCCTGGTCCTACCAGCCCCTATGACCCCAGCTGGGAGCTCCATGGCCCTGCCAGCTCCTCATGACAGTGATGCTCACAGCCTTTTCAAGAGTGAGCCTGGAAGTCAGTGCAAGTCAACCTGCTTATCCACTGACTCGCATGACCAGGAGGTCAACACTACTCCAATGCTGTGTTCTGAGGGTGATGGGAAGTGAGAGAGTAGAAGAAAGCTTATACAATTCATTAAATGCAGTCTGTCTTGTATTTGTATGCATCCGTATCATCTGTCTGCCTAAGTTCATTCTCAGAAAAAGAAGAGAGAAAGAAGTACTGGCCCAGCATTTCTCCTATTCTTGTTACAAAAGAAAAGCAAAAAAGAATCAGTAAAGTTTGGAGGGGTACCAAGGAACAATCACTTCCCAACCCAAAGAGTGGGCTTTTTTTAGAATGGTGTAATCAGTACGGCTGGGAGATGATTGCATTTGGATTAGGGTGGGGTGTATGAATAATTGTTTCCCAAGCCATCCCCATGTGCACACCTTGTGTAAATCTGAATTTTGTATAATTTAAACCAGAAAGCATTCAACTACTGTTATCTCATCTAATTTATGTGCAGTTAAAATTTAATTAGCCTCATGATTTTTTGGCTGCACAACTGAATGCATGTACAGTACATGCAGAGGGAGACACACAATTCCAAAAAGGCCATAAAAAGGAGGGAAAATTTAAGTATCCAATTTAAAAAACAGGACAAACTACACAAAATTCTTAACAACGGGAAATTAACCACTTTTGGAAAGGATGGACACACAAGAGAACGTAGCACTGGGCCACTTCTTATTTAATAGTCCATAATTGTAGGAGGGAACTCTAACCTGGGGATCTCACTGATATTGGCAACTTCTCTGGACAATGTTTGCATAATGCTAAACTATTGCTTTGCTGACCTATTTCTTTCCAGCTCAGGACTGCATATGTGCTGTTCTTCTTCATCTTCTCGGCACATTGCTATATTGCTTGCCAACTGGCATTTGCTGTTCCCTTCCACGTGAACCCCTTACCACACTTCTATTTATTTCCAGCCTCTGACATTTTCCCTTCTTTTTGTAAACCTTGCTGACTCAAATTCTGGTATAGAGGAATAATGTTGCATTGGTGACTGGACTCGAAGGAGGTGCATAAATGAAAAGTTGAATGGAAAGGAAAAGGTATCAGCACATGCTGAGGTTTTAAAAATGTCCCTCTTGTGTAGAAATACTTGGCAATTTTCACAACTAGAATTTGTTTTCTATCAGAAAGAAATCAAACTTTGTTTGTTTGTTTCTGGGTTTTTTTGGCATGGGATTTTGTTTTTGGTTTTGATTTTGTTTTCCCCAGGAGGGTAATAGCTGCACTCATTTCTGAAGGGGAAAAGGTTTTTCAGGCACTAATTTTTTATCAAAGAAAGAAACACCATCCATGGACAGATTCATCAGCATAGTCTGATGGTCAGGATACTTTCCTATCATCAGTTTAAATCAGAGGAAGCCTTAAACCCATGTTTCTCTAATTGCCGTCGAATGCCTTCACCTTTCCAGAAACTAATTTAGGATGGCAACCCTTTCCTGTTCTGATTTCATATTTTTACTCCCTCCTCATGTATTATCTCTCATTTCGCTGCTTCTTAATCATTCTGCTTATACTGATGCTGTTCAGAGCCAGTTGTTCAGCTGGCACAGGTGAAGAATCATGACCAGACTCAGACTCACAGCATTGCACTTAGGCATAGTCTAAAGGCCTTGATTTCTATAGGGGCTGTGTTTACTGAACTGTAGTTGAATGCTGCTGGGCTAAAGGAGGCCTAGCCAGTTGCTTCATCTAAGATCATCTTTTTGGCTGCTCCAGCTGATGCACAGGACTAACATGAGAACTAGCAGAGGCAGAAAGCTGGCTGCAAATCCCCTTTTACAAGTACCAGGCAGAGCAACAGATCCAAACACACTTATTTATAAATTGCATTTCTTAGCCAGGCATGACCGAACACAATTTCTTACATGCAAGTGCATCTGCTTGCAAAGCTTCACATTAAATTACAGTTTAGGACTCTCTGCCAATGGTTGACAACAGAGGTCCACAGAGTGGCCAAGTGTCAACATTTCTGGAAGGTATAGCGTGTGGATGTTAACATGGAACTTCAATGAGCTGCAAAACAATCTTGGAAGTGGGACCCGGGGGCCCCTTTGATTCCTGTCTACACAATTCTCCAGTAATATGACACAGTCTTCTCATGTGTTACTGTATTTTAAATAGAAGAGAAACCTACCACACAGGCTGCTCTGGACAGTTCATCCTCTCTCCAGCATAATCATCAAAGCCCATCTTTGAAATGGGTTATCATTTACCCAGAAATAATAAAAACCCAACAGTAGTAAACAGAAAGGAGGAGACAGCCCCTGTGCCAAGACACTTAGAACTGCAAAATAGACAACTACAACATAGGCAGAGGCATACCAGAGTCTGAACAATGGCGTGGTTTGTTGCGTTCATATGGGCATTGAGAGGGAAAGAACACTCTCCATCGCAGTAAAATGCAGCGTAGCCCTCTGGTGCAATAATCCAATCCTAAAACAAGAACAAATAAACCCACTCGTTTTTTTTCTCACTCAGAAAAATTAAAACTATATCAAATTAACTAAGACTTGTCCAAGGACAAAATGAACTTTAGAATGTGACATGTTAAATTGTTTTTTTTTGCAAAAGAAAAAAAGTATTTGCTTTGTTCATGCAGAACTTGGATGAAAATTAAATTAAAATTAGAAATCTGTACTGAATACCAGCTAATGAGGCTATAAGCGGAATTAAAGATCCAAATATGTTTGTCAGAATACTTTTCTTCCCAGATCAAAAATCTTGAGCACTTCTTGGTGCAACAAAAGCAATTAAAATGCATCCTCTTTCTTCAGCATGCTCAATACCATTAATTGTATTATTGCGTGAGACTGAGGGTTGCTAGAGATG
This sequence comes from Scopus umbretta, assembly GCA_013400535.1. NCBI lineage: Eukaryota > Metazoa > Chordata > Aves > Pelecaniformes > Scopidae > Scopus > Scopus umbretta. The sequence continues at coordinate 3,232 of VZTL01028017.1, read as the reverse complement.
ACCCATTGGAATGTCACTGAATCATGTATTTTGAGTATTTCTAGCAACACTGCATGGGGAAAAGACCACAAAAGGGAAAATATTTTAAAATGTTAATGAAGGCTATGTGTTTAATTTGTGGAATTCCTCTTTGCCGGGCAAAGGTAATGGAGGTGCTCTGGGAAGGGTGGAGAAGATCAAGTACCTACTTCTTGGATTTTATTTCTTTTTGTCTCATTTCACCCTGAGTTTCACTGATCAAATATTGCACAGTGTAGCTTTGGCTTTCCAACTGAAACTTTGAATTCTTCAAGTATTTTCTGTGAAAAAAAATTGATTTTATTTTCTCTATGGCCACTTTGAATGACTGATCTGAGAGCCTTGGACATCTTGGAACATATCAGCACTTACTGTTTCAAAAAATGAAAAAATTGTTGATACCTGGAAAAATCTGTGATCTACAGAGAGACAACAGCTCACTTGTTCAATAGCCTGAGTTCAAGTCAATACTACAAGCCTGCTCTATGGACAGGGTGATTATGCTCTGCAGACTTGAGAAAACAGTTTCTGCCTACTTCTTCAGGCTGCTGTGAGGATAGACATACTACAAAAAGTCAGGCAGAGTAATGAGGACATATGAGAATCTGAGTTAGATATGTAAAGCATGAGCTGTCACTAAACACATTTTTTCTCCTTGTAGACTTGCTCTGCTTATGGAGAATTGTTTTAAAATAATTCAGAGAAATGTGAAATGCACAGACAGCCATCTCTGAGTTCTTACCTACATATGCAATACGTCTAGATTATAGGTTGCTGATGGCCTTCTTGTTCTTTCTTTATAGAGAGCTCCTTGTTTTCTGGAAAAAAACCCTAGATTGATCTTTATGTTCTTTTCTACTAATGCCCTGTCTCTGTCTTTATGACCTTTTACTTCAAGTACCTTCTTTTTTTGCTACTGTATGGCAGGATGAGTTTTTCCCAGAAATTATATAAACTTATCTATGGTGTTATAAAGACTACTGAACAGTGATCCAAGCTCTAGTTCCCTGTGGACCCAACCCCAGTGAAATCTCTGTGATCTGCAGTAGACAGCACTGAACAAGGGAGAATTCAAGAGCAAATTTCAAAAGTGCCATTGCTTAGTGTGGGGATTCTGGTTTCATTTACTGCAGTTCTATTCATATCTTGAGTAATAGTTCAAATTTATCTTTATGTGAATGAATCCAGATCATAAAGCCATTAATATATGCAAAATCTTTGAAAGAACAGCAACAAGTAAAGCAAAATTGTCCCAATTTGAATTGATAGGGAACAGCATTTATAATCATACCTGCCATCCTAAGTCTCGGAAACTCACGTAAAGTTCATGTTTCTTACATGCTTGCTTTTGCTCGCTTGTGTTATAATCTACAAGAAGAAAATAATAATAATAAACTGTTTAGAAGCATTGCTAGAACTGACAAGATTTAGCTATTTTTGAGCTTCTGACCAAACTGTACAAAGGAAAGGAACAAGCATACTGTCATTTATATCCCTAGGGTTGGTTATAAAGGCAGTGTAAACTTAGAAATGCAGAATCAGCAGTGTCAGCCTGATACAGTTTGTGTATACAGACAAAACAATGCATTCAGCATTAGGGGAAACAGGTTCACAAGATGTCTGTTTGCTGGCTAGCTAGGTAACAACTCTGATAATATGCATACAGGTAGTCAAAGGAGGACAAGTGAGAGCCTGATCCAAGATATGGGAAAGTCATCTATCTGTATGTTGGCACAGGTGTAATTGCCAGGTAAAGAAAGCAGCTCAATTCAAAATATAAATTAACAATGAGAAAAATTTTCCTGAAACAACAGAACTTCCAGAAGTCTGTTATTTAAATATTAGCACATTTTGTAGTCCTTCATTTTTTACCATATTTTCTAGAAATATTCACTGTGATGATCTTTTGTTGGTAACACTAATGTAAATAAATAGATTAACATAAGCTCTTTAAAGGCCTGAATGTTTCTGCACTGTCAGAGATGTGTCAGGATAGAAGGACACAGAGAACCTTCCATACATGCTTCTCCAGGATGATCTTAATCCTGGAGAAAAATCTATGACTTATTCCTCACTGCCCTCACTGTAACAGGAAAGGAAGGGAATAGGGTCATGCCTTCACCACATTACTACCCCAGAGTTGGTTTATAGTGCTATTCAAGTGATGCCATCAGTGAGGCATGCAATGGAGGCTGTTTCCTCTGGTTCCATTTCAAGAATGCTTAAAGTGGCTTTTTTGGACCAAAATAACCAGGAAAAAATAAGTTGGCTGAAATTCACAACAACAACAAAAAACATACAAGGAATATACTGAAAAATAAACAAAATCTTAATTTTCAGAAATAGAAGGTTTTTTGGGGAACAGTTTTTTAACATGAAAAGACTTAAGGCTGGGATGGGAGGGTCTCTGTTGAAAATTGAGAGGCCTTTTTCATATAAAATGAAAGGGAGGGAGTTACACAGTCTGTGAGATAACCCACTGTAGTACTTCACTATCCTTGAAGAAAACTCTTCCAGATAGCTGGCCTAAAAGAGCTTTTCTGTAAATTTCCCAACTGCTTCTTGTCAGCTGTCCTGATCTGCACTATCATTGCTTCTCTGGGTTCTCTTCAGTTTCTCTGTGTCTTTCTGAAGATGTGATGACAAAACTGAACACAGTGCCAAAAAAAGTAAAATAGTTATTTCCTACAATTTCCAGGTTATTTGCTAGCAGTATATCCCAGAACAGGAGTTTTGCAGCAAAACTACACTGTCAAATGATCAGCTTCAGAACCTTTTTTTATATACTCCAGCCTAGTTGCCTTAGGATTATGTTTTATTTATGCAAAACAGTGAATAAGGAACAGGTTGGGGGCGAGGACGTTGATAAGAACTGCAGCATGATAGGGCTGCAGCAACCATGATATGGAGTTAAAAGGTTCTGAGAGAATCATAGAATCATTTAGGTTGGAAAAGACCTCTAAGATCATAGAGTCCAACTGTTAACCTAGCACTGCCAAGTCCACAACTAAACCATGTCCCTAAGCACCACATCTACATGTCTTCTAAATGCTTCCAGGGATGGTGACTCCACCACTGCCATGGGCAGCCTGTTCCAATGCTCGACAACCCTTTTGGTAAAGAAATTTTTCCTAATATCCAATCTAAACCTCCCCTGATGCAACTTGAGGACATTTCCCTTTGTCTCATCTCTTTTTACTTGGGAGAAGAGACC